>VMRN01000526.1:0-31106 GCA_010277015.1 Poeciliopsis turrubarensis
TGATCTAGAACATCTGCAGATAAAAGAAGAACAAGATGATCTAGAACGTCTGCAGATAAAAGTGGAAGAGAAAGTTCTCAATCAGAGTGAAGAACAGCTTACACTACAAAAACAGGAGACTAATACTTTTATGGTAATTCCTGTTTATGAGCAAACACATCACACTGAATCAGAACCAAACGGGAACCAAGTCATCTTCCAGGAAGCTGCTGAAGCTGAGAACCAAAATCAGGAAAAGAGCAATCCTAATGACTTTGGAGCAAAGAGAGAAGAAGAGAAAAAACGAAAGAGGGATCAGAAAATCGAACAGCATGTTGACGGTTCAAAACAAAAAGGTCATGAAAACCATCCTCAAAGTAGTGACTTGACTAAAAATGCATCAAGTACCACATGTCAGAGGCCTTTCTCGTGTTGGAAATGTTTCATTCGAAAAGATGACTTTAATTGTAACATGACAGATCACAAAGGTCAGAAACCTTTTTTATGTGTGATTTGTGGAAAAGGTTTCAGTTATACAAGTGAACTTACTGTTCACAGGAGAGTTCACACAGGTGAAAAGCCATTTTCATGCGACAACTGTGGAAGAAGTTTCAGTAGACAAAATAATCTAACTGTTCACATGAGAGTTCATACAGGAGAGAAGCCATTTTCATGTGTGACCTGTGGAAGAGGTTTTAGTGTAAAGCAGCATTTAGCTATGCACATGATGGGTCACACAGGTGAAAAGCCCTTTTTGTGTGCGACTTGTGGCAAATATTTCACTACAAAAAATTCTTTGACTATTCACGTAAGAAGGCACACAGGTGAGAAGCCTTTTCAGTGTAAGACTTGTAGAGAATGTTTTATTGATCAATATTCTTTGACTGTTCACACGAGGAGTCACACAATGGTGAAGCCATTCTCATGTGTGAACTGTGAGAAAAGTTTTTCTCAAAGAAAGCACTTAACTAAGCACATGATCACTCACACAGGTGAAAAGCCTTTTTCATGTGCAAGCTGTGGAAAATGTTTCAGTCAAAAATGTACTTTAAGTCGTCACATAATGATTCATGCAGGCAAGAAACCTTTTCAGTGTCTGACTTGTGGAAAAAGTTTCAATCAGAAATGTAGTTTAACGGATCACATGACAATTCACACAGGTGAGAAGCCTTTTTCATGTTTAACTTGTGGAAAAGATTTCAGTCGGCGACATGGTTTAACTCAGCACATGAGAAGCCACAGATGAGAAGCGTGGTTGCCATGGAGACATTTTAAATGAGTAAAACTCTACTGTAGCCCAAAATTAGCCACCTAAAACATACTTGAGTAAAAGGCACATAGTTCTTTTTCACATCAATTGGTTTTGGGCTGTTTAGTAATTATAATCTTAAAGTTGAATTAAATTAGTACAAAAATATATATGAATATATATAAATAAATTAAAAAGTCTAATTTGTCATTGCTTTTTCCCACAAAGTCACGAGACCAGAATCAAGCCTTTAATTAGCTGTTTGCTGCTGAGCTACACAAAGTCACATATTGTGAGTCACATATTGTCACAAGGATTTTCTATTGATTTAATTGTTAGAAGAGATAAATGTTGCATCTCGAGTCATCAGAAATTGCACCCAATTCTGAACCTGGTAGCCATTGTTTCTGTGAGGTCTTGAATCATTTCTTTGGATTTCTTTAACAATATCACACAAGAAAGCAGTGGCTCTCAGGAGTTGGAGGAGAGCCTTAAATTAAAATCCAGCTTTGAATCTCCAGGTCATTGTCTCTAATTTTATTACTTTTTAAGATTACTTGTCTTCTTTCTAATAAATGGCAGCAGAAGCTTTTAACTGTTTAAATGGATGTAAGTGATTGATGGACGGTGCTTTTGTTGATTATTTTCTTTCCCTTTTTCTGTACCATGGACTGGTGAAGTAAATTCAAACCTCCAGCAGAGGGAGCTGCTAATCTCTCATCTTGATGTGCAGAAAGATTTTATTATTCCTGGACTGTGTAGATTATTGTCTTTTGTAAAATATGGTTTAATGTGTTTAATTTGTACAATTTACCTTTTCAAATGAACAAGAAATGAGCCTAATCTGGCCTTCTGAATATGTCAATCTTTCTAAAAGTAAAATATACTGAAAACTGTTGTAAGTCCTTCAATATGTAATAATTATATCAATCAATAAACTGTAGTCCAGTGAGGCAGGTCCATGAATTTGTATCACAATAGTTACAGTAGTGATTGACTTGTTTTTATAGTTTACGTAAAGATTGCCAAATTAAAGGTTTTGTGGAAACTTTTCAGTTTGAACTCGTTCTTTGCCTGCCGGATTTGATCTGTTTACAGATCACATGTTAGTGGGTGGCAGCATAAATGTGTCAGAGGGTTAGAGAGAAAACCTGGTCACCTCCGTTCGGATTTTTTGGTTTTGGATTTTATTTGTCACTTAAATGTTCCTGATGGTTGCAGTTAATTTTAATACCGGATAAAAATAATTTAAACAAAAATGCAGTATTTAAATTATTTTATTTATTAAAGGGCTATCCTAGACAGCTGGATGTTTGGTAGCACCAACTCTTGTTAAATACTTGCAATAATGACTGTTTAACACCATTTTGAACAGTTTTGGCCCGTTCTTCTTGGTGGTGGAAGCAGCAGATATGGATGCATGTGATTTACTGAGTTGGAATAATAAGTAAACTTGAGATCAGAGGTTTACGTACACCAAATAAGAAAAAAACTAACATAAACGTTATCACGGTCTGAAGTTAAATCAAAACAGAATTCCCTTGTTTTTGAAAATGAAAATAAATCTATGAAGACGTGCATGTGGTTTAGAAGTGATGATCGTATTAAGCAGAAGGTGGCGGTAATGCAACAATATGGATGCCAACAGTTATAAAAGATCTTTGATCAACTTATTTTCTGTAAAACCATGTCTTAAGCTTCCACAAGAGTTTATCAACGAGCAATTCAGAGTTTAAAGAAATCATCGTCCAGTCGGAGGAAGAGATGGATGAGTTTGGATGCAGGTTAAGGTCTAAATGTCTGCACCTTTCTGCATGGGGATCATTTTAGTAAACGCTCTTTTCCCGGATTAATGTTTTGTTAGCAGGTGAATGAACGCACACATCGCAATTATGCTGTTAGAACGGCATATTCTGTAAAAAGACAATGGATGCAATGGTGCTAAAGACCTCCGGAGAGGAAACCAGGGGAGGAGATCAACTCTGGACGAGGAGGAGTGAGAACCTCTGCAGGTGAAACGAGAACAGAAGAGCCAGAAGATCATCAGATAGAAGAACAACAGGATCTAGAATACTGGATTTAGAATACCTGCAGATAAAAGTAGAAGAGTGAAGAAAAACTTGGATTAAAACAGGAGGCTGATATATTCACGTCAATTCTTGTTTATGAGGAAACATAAACAAGTCATCTTTCAAAACGCTTCTGAAGCTGAGAACCAAAATCAAGAAAGAAGCAATCATAAAGACTTTGGTGCAAAAAGAGATGAAGAGAAGAAACAAAAAAAGAGGCATCAGGAAGCCAGACAGCATGGTGACCGTTCATATCGAAATAGTGACTTCACTAAAAAGATGTCAAGTAACACTTGCAAGAGACCTTTCTCATGTGGAAAAGATTATTTAAAACATCTCAGGTCTGCGTTTTAGGCAAACCTGTGAAGACGTTGCAGTAATCAATGCGACTAAAGATAAACACATGGATGAGTTTCTCTAGATGCAACTGAGACATTATAATGCTGGAAATGTTCTACAGGTTATAGAAGGCCGACTTTGTAACTGTCTTAATGTGGCTCTGAAGATTCAGGTCAGAGTTCATCACTACTCCCAGGTTTCGGATCTGATCACTGGTTTTTAGCTATAACTAGCAGTATGAACAACCACACAAAGAATTAGGATTTCAGCGAAAATTGAGATGGAGCATCAACACCTAATGTGTGAATGTAGCCTCTACATTAAGATGTTTTTTCCTTCATCATAGTCACCGTTGATTGCAGTATTTTCCTCAAAAAGTTAGAAAAGATGTTCAGGAAGCCACATTTCCCACACTGGACACGCCAATAACATATCCAGATTTCTCTAAGCCCTTATTATCCGGCATGGCCCAGATGTTGTTCAGGCCAGCATGAAAGGGGATTTAGCGTTGCTAATTGTTGTGGTTGATGGGCACCAAAGTGGCTTCAGACTGGATGAGTTGATGGAGACAGACACAATAAGCTTTAGTTTCATATCAGCTGGTCCTGGATCGGTTTCATGCTCTGATCCCGTCTGGTATGTCTGTAATTCATCCTGTTGATGATGGCGACCTGAGAGATGAAGCTTATTACTGTGCTGGCACTCGCTCAGACTCACCAACGTCTGGCTGAACCTCGTCCAGATAACTTTTAAAGATCAGTTTGCTGGGATCCTGACAGCTAATAACTAAATTCCTGACTTTAATGAAAAACACATACAGGAGGACATGTCCCAAATTTGGACATTCTGTTATTGGTATGGGACACATCATCCAGTATGAGGAGTTTGACCTTTGTCCTCCCAGACAGTTTGGTAAAAACCAAAGAGGTTCTATGAAAGATATAACTTTTATAAAACATTTTTGTTGTGATTACTTTAGAAATTCCTGTGATTGTGCACAGTTGCTTCAGTTCATAGTTGTGCCTTCAATGTATTTTGCTAAAATTGCACTTGGAAAAAACACAAATTTATTTGTCCCTCAGTGGCCATTTGACTGCACAAGACCCCAACAGAAAGTCTGTCCAGCACCAAGGAGGGAACAAACCGTCAGTGCCGAAATAATAACCAAAACACCAGGAGAGATACTCCAGGAAGACCAAGAGGAGGGGATAGGCCCACCAGAACCAAGCCCAATCACAGTAACAAGGCCATCACTGCACCACAGTCAGTTCCTCTCAAGCCAGTAAAGCTGGATGGATAGCATTGGTAGCTAACCAATTTGCAAGAAATGTTACATATTGCCAGAAATGTCCAATTGGAAGAAGACGACATTTTATGCAAGTGCAAATCAACTATAACCTGTCTGGGCCTCACAGGCTCCCTCTGCTGTCTTGTTTGAGTGCTTTGAGCTATTCTGCTTTAGGTTAAATGTCCCAGAGCTCCAGAGCTGGTTTTCTTTAAGAATCTTTTCAACTGGCGTCTTGCCTCTTTTTCGTCAACAATGTTCAAGGATGTTCAAGCCATGTGAAAATCACATTTTATTTCAAGAGCAGAGACATTAGTTTCTCGAGACCTGGTCATCTCCATGGTGCTTTTGACCAAATTCAAGCAGGCTGTCATGTGGCTTGGAGGTCTAGAGGTTTTACTATAAAGATCCAATTTGTACAGTGTGGAAATGGTCAACCTGGATGATGCCTTATCGTCCAGGTATCATCCAACTAGGGGATGTTGGAGTTCTACCTTTATGATCATTGGGTTCTTTGTCACCTATCAGTCTGTCTTCCTAGATTAATCAGTTAATAATCTAGTTGGGATTTTGGAGGTGCCAAATATTTTCCTTAATTCCTTTATGGACATTCAGCAGCACCAAAAGCTTTTCTGTTTCATACCCCAGATTCATGTTTTCACACAAGCTGGTCTTGGAGATCTGTGGACCATTTCTTTGAGGTGATCTCTTAGTTTCTCCTCCAATAAACACTACAAAACCTATGTAATAATTTTGGGAAAGGTTAGTTTTATTTTTGCGGTCGCATCCTGTGATGTCACTTCCTTCTTCACCAGACCGGTCATGGCTGATATGGAGGACGGTGAGTTTCTCACGGAGCTTCTATTGATTTTCTATCCATAAAAGTTGCTGTAGAGAAGAAAAAGTTTTATGGCTTTTAGCAAAAGTGTTTGTAATATGTTCGTTTCCAGAAATGCTTCAAAAGAGACACTTCTTTTCTAACTGATTAGGAAACCAAAAATGATTATTAATGTATAATTACAGGGGAATCACTGACACACAAACAGATAATTGCTTATTGTTTTGCTACTTGTATGTTGGACTTTTGACCATCGTTACTGAACACTGAGGAATGTCACTACTCCAGAGACGATGCTGTTCACACCTACAGATGACGGTTTGTCCTGACCAATCGGCATCTACAGAGATATGATGTCATCAAAATGCACTAGGTTGGTATTCTTTGACTTGCAACTAAAGCTGGTACAAGAAGAGAGTTTAGTTTGTACAAGTTAAGTAGTTCCCAACAACATCCATCCATTTTCTTACGCCGTTCTCCCCAGTGGGGTCGGGAGCTGCTGGTGCCGATCTCCAGCTAACGATCCGGACGAGAGGTGGGGGTTTCCAGCACTACCGAAAACTGGGATTATGCAGAAACCACAAAACCGAAATTCGTAAAGCTCAGGAAGAGCTATGCAAAGGAAGAATATGTCATGTATGGCTGTGCTAACTTTCATCTGTTTCTGTTTGAGGTAAATCCAGTTTGCAATAAATATTTCCTGACTTTTCTTCACTGTACTTTGAGAAAAGGTTGGTATCATAGTAATTATTTTCACTAAAAACCCAGTTTCGAGAGAGAAGTGTTCCCTACAGTCATCCTCTGTTCAGCGAACATCCGTCCTCCTGTGGGACAACCCCAGACAGACATAGGATCAAGAAATGGATGGATGAAAGGATGGATGGACTGATTAATGGATGGAAGCTCTATAAACATGTAAATCTGACCTTACAGTGTTTCAAAGCTACTGCGTTGGCTGAATGAAGCTGTGCTGCTTTAAAAAGCTTCTTCGCCTGTTCAGTCAACTCTCCTTTTACACAGAAAGACGTTTTCAGACAGAAGAGGCTTTGATACACAAATACCACACAACCCTCGCAGAGAAAAAAAACCCTTTACCTACCACCGCCCCTTGTAAGCCCCCTTTGCAGCTATTATCACTCTGCGTGTCCGTAAGCGGGGAGGTGGGAATCTCTGGGGACTGAATCCATTTTACCTGTTTCCATTACGGCAACAGACCCTTACATACATACACACATCTATGCCTACGTTCTCTGTGTTCCTCAAAGCAGAAACATCATCTTTATGTGCCGTTATATGTTATATCAATAAGGACTCTCAACTTTTAGCTAGTTTCTAGTCATAAGTCACTCCACAGAGCAGGGAAGGCTGAAAAATGTACAAACGAAAGCAGAGAAATTCCTCAGAGATTGGCGGCAGGTTTCTGATAACAGAGATACTGAGGCTTATTAAAGTTCAGGTAACTACATTAAAACCTGAGTGAACTAACCTCAGTTTTACCTGCATGTTGTCCGATTTGTGAGGGGATTGTGATACGTGAAACTTTTTTTTGTTAAAATGACGAAAAAAGTTGGCACCTGAAGTTGGGAAAAACCCTGGAAAGTCCCCTAAAGTTGGAATCCTTTCTTGGAGAGCTAAGTCACCTACTTTGATTTTTATTTCAACATGGTGGAACTGGACTACTAATGGCAGTAGGTCATTTTTGCCAAGTTCATGTCAAGGGCAAAGTCTTGGAGCACCAAGTCTCTAAAGACTGAAATTAACATATTATATTAGATGCATTTAACAAAAACTACAGTAAAACCCTCAAAAGCCTCCCTAAGCATTTCTGGTCCAGTTTCTAGTCCAAATATCTTAGTACATTTGAAATAAGACAAACTTTTAGGAAACTTTTACGCAAGATATAGGAGCATGTTTTGAGTTGATTATTTCTTAATATTGATTAAATAATACTAGCTCCATTTGCAGACAGTTTCACTCATAACAAGACATTTTTCCCCATGTTATAAGTGAAAACATCTGCAAATGGAGCCAATACTTTTTCATTAGTATTAAGGAATTATTTACTCAAAACAAACTCCTATGTCTTGCTTAAAAGTTACTTGTATGTTAGTTTAGTCTTATTTCAAATGTACTAAGAAATTTTCACTAGAAACTTGATCAAAAACAGCTGGAAGCAACTTTATAAGGAGCAAAGCTAATTTGTTTTGTTATCTTATGCATGGTCTGTAATGCCTCGATGATTAGCATGGCATGCATGCTCATGTGTATGCAACTGGTCACATGCAATGGAGGCAGCTTAAATGTAGTCACCGCCAAGAACCTACATTCCTGCACATCTGTTGCAGCCGAGAGTTTTGACCTTTCAGTCATGAGTCAACAAGACCAACCAACCAACCAACCACCAGACCCAACGTGCCAACTCCTAGTGTTCGATTACACACAGTGCAGAGCAGCGTCATGCTACCTGCTTGTGTTGCTAATCATAGTTACCTTGTGACTAAGCACAAGCTTCTTAAATCTCATTGGTTCGTGATATCATGAACTGGACTTGTGAGGTAAATGAAAACTCTGACTTGTGAGAACTGAAGGTAGGTTATTAGCGGTAACTGGTGAACTAATACTACCAATTTGGTTAAATGCAAATAAACTGACTGTTGGATTGTACTTGCAACTGGAAATAAAAAAATACAAAAAAAAGGGGGGGGGTAACCGCCTGTTTACACGAAGCTGTATGTTTGGTGGTCTGTTCAGAAACACACAGGTTTCAACAACAATGACCACTTTCTCTGGTCAGAACTGCGGATCCGATCTGAGCTGGCCTCAGACTATAGAGCTTCGGGCCCGTAGTGGATCTGGTTCCAGGTGAAGCATTGTTGTTCTGCTCTGATTGTTCTTCAGGTTCTATCAGAGGATCTGAGTCGGTGAAACTCCATCTGCAGGAGTCCACACTGACTGTGTTTGTTTCGAGGGGGATTCCCTGAACTGTGGGGACGCCAGGAAATTCCACGGACACTGTGGCTGTGTGCGTTGCCCTTCAATTGTTGCAAGGACGACTCTGTGTTTGCATTTAGCTTTGATGTAGCGCGACACCACAAAAATGTCTTTATTTTTCTTTGTATAAATTATTAGCACATAGTGCAATGGAAAGCCTCTTTTGCTCTTTAATTAGTGCCACTTTTCTCTTTTGCTATTATATTGACAAGTTTGTTTACAAATCAAAAATGTACCCAGGTATAAATTTGAAATCATCAAAATGATAAATTTATATAAAATGTGAGATTCTTCTTTTGGTAACACTTTACAATAAGGCTCCTTGTATAGATGGCTAATAAATAATTCATAGACGTGTTATTAATTCAACACTAAACGCTTTATAAACCATTATAACTGTTTATTATCTATTTATTAAAGCTGAGAAGGAGATTAAATCCACTGGTTTCTTGTGAAATAGTGAGCCAGATCTGCTCACATACAGATTTTATTTAGAGTTACTACAATAAACATTTAAGATACCCTGTAAGCACAGTAAGCATTGGTAAATGGAATATTTTAGCATGTAGTCTGCTTCTTGAGCTTAATTAATGACCAATAAACAGTTAATAATGTATAGTGTTTATTGATGAACTGACTAATGATTTAATAGACTCATTGTAAAGTGGTACTCCTCTTTTTATTGTTCCTGAAATTAAGTCAGACACAGATAATGAAGAGCCTAAATTTTAACGTCTTCTTCAGATCCTTTTGCTAACATTAACACAGAAACTTAGAACTGAATCCCACACGCTAAAACACACATACATAACATACTGACACACACACAGACACACACACGCGCACACGCACACACACACACACACACGCACACACACGTTGGACCGTCCTCTTCCCGGATGACATTTAGGCCGATATATAAACCGCTGGCTGAGACTCAGTCAGAAGATTTCTGCAGAGCAATACTGAAGTACTGTAACATTTTCCTGTCTGCTAACCAGCCTTCCTGTTGCACCCATCAGGGACCCATCTGACCTCAAAGCATCATGCTCACCAGGTATGTTGGTGCTCTGTTATGTTTATTGTCATCATAGTGCAGGACTGTAGGCACTAACATGCAGATCTGTCCAGACACAGTCAGGAAAAAGTCAGAGTAGAGAAACACAAGTCCAAATAAGGAGGAACGACTGGAAAAATGTACGTCAGAGAAATTTATTGTCTCCAGTTGTTTGTAAACTTTAAGTCCAGTTTACAAATTTCAGTTTTTGATGTAATCAAAGAACTTCCTTCTGTCTTTCTATGCACACTTCTTTATTGTAATATTATAGATTGATTATCAATTTTGTCAAATTGCTAAACATCTAACTTGTCTAGTGGTGCATTCTTATCACGTTTGATCTTTATGAATAAAAATTAAACTTTTCATAAACGTTCTAAAGCAGAATAGAAAAGCTTCTCCTCTGCCTAAACGTTTGTTTGTGTTGCAGGAAAATTATTCTTCTGTTCTCTCTGTTTGTCCTGCTTGTAAAGGGAGACTTTGACACTAATGGTAAGATTATTAAAAGTAATTAAAAATATAATCTAAAACTCACCTCTGTTTAAATTACATTTGTGTTCAATAATGCTGTTTTATGATTTCAGATGTGGGAAGTCAAGCCATATCGACAGGTAACAACCATCCAGATGTCTCTCCTCATAACGTGAACTAACACTGTAAGGACATGTCCTTAAAATGTTTATTTCTAATTTTTTGTTAGACAAGGATTCATTGTCTGATGAAGCTCCTACAGGTCAGTAACAAACAGTTGAACCGAAGAAACTTCTGGATATTTGCATATTTTTACTAATATAAAACTGAACATAAACTTTAAAGTTTAAAAATGTGATTAAGGTTTAAACCTTGATCGAACTATTCTCATTTTCTTCAAAGAATACGAATCTTCCCAGTGGATCACTTGTTTATGACAGCTTGAATAAACAGTTGTATGTCATCAGCATATTGACGAATCATCCATTAAAGTGAATGACAGTTTCACATTTAAACATATTCTTCTTATTCTAAAAAGTTAAAAGTTTGTTTCCTTTTAAATCACTGCTAAATAAAACAACATAAAAAGATACAAACTTTTACAAAATGAAAACAATCAGTTTTTTTTTAGTAAAAGATCAACATAAATAATTTTACATGCTCATGAGTTAGTTGAGGGCTGTTTATAAACATGTTGCTGGCAAATCAGTGAGCTTGTTGCCAATTAGCACCACCTGCAGGCTACAGTCCAAAACTGTTCAGTCAACTGAAAATATTTCCTTTCAACTGCTGTTCTTGATGTTTCAGAGAGCATGAACGTTGTCTCTCCTGACCAGCCTGGTAAGATTTACTGTTTCAGAACGATACCAAGCACTGCTTAAAATATTTAGCTAAAATCACAGTTAAAATATTTAAATTCAATGGGAGACGTTGGGTGTAACTTCCAGTGACATTTAGGTGAATTAATCAATATATGATGCAGTTAACGAAGCACTGATTATAAAAGATATGTGAAAACAAAGATGTTTCATCCTATCAGTTTTTATTTTTTTTGTTTCCTACAGCTAAAAGATCCCATTCAGGGATAATAACTTAGTAACAAGCAGCTATGAATGTAATCAGGTTTATTAAAATAAGCTTTGCAGCTTTGAGGAAAATAAACCAGGTCAATTCTAAATATTTAAGATGTTAAAATTTACTGATGAATCTGACTGAGCACTTAGTAAATTCAGCAATTTCAACTATAAAGTTATAATCACTGTTTGCTTTCTTGCTATAACTAGGCTTAGTCAGACTGCAATGTAATTCTTTCCTAGAGCTTATGATGAACATATGATTATTTAAATATCAGTGTTCTGCCTATATTTGTGGAAGACCTTCAGATTTGTTAAAAACATTCATTTCCTCATGATAACTGAATCTGGGCTTTAAACAGCAAGTTTAGAGACATAATTTAACATTTCTGCTTTTGGGTCTGGAGCAGAAATCTAAAATCATATTTCCTATTTACTAGGAAAAAAGTTGAAAGCAATAATAAATCAGAAGGAATTTCTTTACAGTTTCAATAGGAAACTGAGCTGTTCAAAAAAAAAAAAAAAACTTATGCATAAAGTGGATTTATCAGATTCTTTTCACAAAAATAAAAACCAAGAACACTAAAATGATAGATAAAAAATGAATCATAAATCATCATAAAAATCAAACAAATTAAAGTCAGTTCCCACTAACAGAGCTGGGATTAAAGAGTTTGGATGATCATGTTACCTCTAACAGTCACATTTAAAGAAAAGCTATAAATTTGATTATAAATGAACTTAAATATAGATATTTCCTCTCTGTGTACAAAGTGAACATTTTCAGCTTTACATGAACAAATGTAACCATTTCTTGCAGATGAATCCCAGTATTATGGAGGAGGACCATCAGGTAGGATTTCATGCCTTTTTAGTTTTGGTCCAAAAACACTGAATTTGTTGCTAAGTGCATTTTTTTTTACCTTCTTTGATCCCCAATCACTTGAGTAAATTTATAATCATAGTTTGCTGCAGAAATTATGCGCATCAGTAATCATAATAGTCAAGCTGCCTAAAGAGAAATCAGAAAATAAATGGGGAAAAAAGTTGTAATACAATGTTTTCAGGAAATAGTTTACAATTAAACTGAGTTAAAAATCACATTTGATCCTTTTTTTTATGAAAGTTCCTCCCATCATTCCTCTAAAATAATCAGCTGAAATAAATTCAAACTGATGCACAAGTACAAAAATTGTTTGTTCAGAGGCAAGAAATAGAAGTAAAAAATTATGAAATAGCAGAATTTAGGTGCAAATTGTGAGTTCAGCCCTAATCGATTATTCACCAGTTCATCTGTTTCTTGTTTCTCGGGTTTCAGACACCAGCAGCACCAGTTCAGAGACAGCAGACAGTAAGACATTTCTCCTCCATTTTCCACTTTCACGCATGGATTTATTTACACTCAGATGATAATTACATTGATCATCTTAGAGTTTCAACAGTATTGATTTAATATTTGTTTTTCTTTTGTTTAGCTCCTGCAGCAGAGCAAGTTGCAGCTCCTGGTACAAAAGACTTTCCTGTGTTTTTATTTAAAACATGTTGACATAAACAAAGCATTACATCGGTGTTAAGTGTTTATAAGTTGTTTAACTGTTTCAGAGCCTGCTGCAGCCGCTCCAAGCAGTGCAGAGGAAGAGGATGGTGAGGAAGACATGCACTGTTTTAATCTGACCCTCCACTCTCTATATTTAAACTTTAATCAATAAAATATTTTGCCAATGAGGAAGGGCACACAGTGTAACATAGAAGCAACTGTAAATTTTAGTTTCAGAATTAGAAATACATAATTTTACCGACTAACAGAGGAGAGGTCTTGTGCTTAAAATATATTTAGAATATTGTCACCTTCCTAAAAATAATGTAAGTTTTTGAAAAAGCATAAAAAATCACCGCCTCTTTTTTGCCAGAAGATGAATTATTAATTTATTTTTTCGAAAAACAAAAACAAGTCGTGCAACAAATGATGCCTTTATTAATTTATTTATTTGCAAAAATAAAACTAAAGAAATCATTTCTTTTTTTTTACCAAAAGATGATTTGGGCAAAAGAAAAGAGAAAAAGAAATCACTTTTGGCAAAAAAAACCTGCACCATTATTTTTATTATTTTTATTTTATAAAAAAAACAAAACCGCAAAAAAGCACATAAAAAACATTTCTGGCAGCAAATGACACCATTAAAACAACAACAAAGAGAAATCACCACCTTTTTTCACCAGAAAATTACTTAGATTAAAAAATAAATCACTTTTTTCCATTATCTTCGGAAGGTGGCGATATATTCCGATGTTTTTGCACTGAAATTGTTTAATTCATGATCTGTATTTCTTTTCTCGCAGAAGATGAAGGAAATGACTCCGACGAAGGAGCAAAGAAAAAGTTCAGCTCTCGTTCAGCGAAACCTCCAAGCCCCGCCCACAACAACCAGAGCCCCGCCCACATCGTTCAGATGCCCGCCCTCCCGCCTCAGCCTGTCGCCCCCCAGCCCAAAAGTTTGCAGAGGACCCGGTCGTCCAAGAGACGGTCCAGAACCAACCGCCGTCAGACACAATAAAACAGCCCAGAAACATGTAACCTACCTACAGATTCACTCAGAAACGAAGTTTTGAACAGTAAAGAGGAAACGCTTTGGTGCTTTGGTTTATATTCACCTTCAGTCTCAAAAGTTAGAAACCGAAACCGACGGTTTGATTGGACGAACACAGACCTCAGTCAGACGCTTCTGGAACAAACATGCCGTTTCAATCACAGCTGTGAAACGTGAATTGATTAATTTTTTTAACGTGTTTTAATGCATTTGAAGCTGATAGTAAATGAAGATGATCTACATAATTACAAAAAATGCTTTGTGACACTTTAAATTCTACATTAGGGCTTCTTGTTGCAGAGACTCTCTGGCCTCTGCTACGTTTTCATCTGAAGGATTTTGGCCTCTGGACTTCAGCAGACCTCAGAGTATTAAATCTGCTCAGTTTTGTGATTTTGTTTTTATCATTCTTGTAAATGTTTGTGAAACCATTAAACATGTCGCTTCTCTTGTTCCCTTTATCATATTTCATGAAGGTTAAACAAAGCTCCTTTGCCTGTCAGAAACCGAACATTACAAGCATTGAAAAATGAGATGTAATAAATATCAGATTAATCTATGTTGTGTCTTTTTTTATTTAAAGGAAAACACCAATTTTCTTGCTTTTTATCCCAGTTTTTGACTCTGAACTTCATGATGTGGAAATCAGGACTGTGTAATCGAACTTTTCACCCCAAGGAGAAAGTTTTTTCCTCCACCATGAATATTTATGTTCATCTGAACACAGAAAAGGCCAAGAATTGTTTCCACAAGAAAATGTGTTTGATTGATTCCAGACGTGATGCCATAAAACCAACATAGTTTCCAAACTATTGGCACAATTTGTTGATACAAACAAATATTCTTTGATCCTTCCTGGTGATATAAAGCACGATGCATGAAAACACCCAGAATAAATAGCTTTCTTAAAGTAACTGTAGGATTTTAAAACTTTTCTAAATTCTTCAGATTGGCTGCAGGTTCCTGGGTTTGCAATCCTAGAATTTCTCAGCGTTTTTACCGATTCATCCCACAGACAAAAACATGTATGTTTAGCTAACTGGATGCTCTATATTTATGTTTTATGTGTGGTTTGTTTTGCTCCTGTTTGTTTTTCAATTTAATTTAGACATTAAGAATCCTAAAACCAAATCTGATTACTAGTTTTAAAGTTTGGAAAGTGGAGCTTCGGGTATGTTATTATTAGATATAACATTATTTTTGATGCTAAAAGTTGAATTTGACTGGTTGTTGCGTCCAGTGAATTAATAGCTGTGATGAGCAGCGCCTCCTAGTGGACAATGCTGATCAGAACCCTTCAAATAACCACCTGAGAAACACAATCAAATCAAAACTGACTTAATGTGAGTGAAGTGAAATTTATGGGATAGCAGCTGGTTGGGTTGTAAGTTTTAACAGGATTAGGTTCAGGTTAAAATGTTGAGTGTGAAAGGTTGGTGTTGGTCATGAGTGTGCAGCCGGGTGTGTGTGTGAGTGGGTTTTTTGTCTCTTGGAGCATGCTTGTTTGGCTGAAGTTTGTTGCTGCAGATACAAAACAGTCGGGGGAAAAAAGAAGCAAAGCAGGGTAAATCCCCAGTAAAACAACAGCCCACTTTCTTCACATGCTTGCAGTGTGTTATCAGTGAAGGTAGCAACAGGGTGGTGGGAAGTCTGACTCAGTGTGCAAATGTAACCCAACTCACTTTTTCTAATGTTTTCGGGTCTGTTTTTCCTGCAGAATCTACGCAGTAAAGTGAAATATAGTAAAATGCAATTTACTGATAAAGAATCAAAGCAGAGAAACAATCATGTATTTCCCAATTGAGTTTTTTTCAGTGCATTGGTTTTTATTCTGATTTTAAGTTTGAAGTTTATTCCCCAATTTAAAGATGGCACAGCTGAAAATCCAAAATATGCAGGATTATTTTCTCTCCGGATTCCTGCTGCTTCAGCTTGTTTGTTCAGTTTTTAAATAATAAATAATAAAAACAAGCCTCTTGTTTCGATTTATCTATAAGAAAATAAAGCAAATTTGAAGAATGATGCAATGAAACTAAACCAAGAGGTGCTTAGAAAGTCAAAGTTGTCAAACTTCATATGAAATGAACCCTGTCATGCAAGTATGTGAGATTCCCATAATAAGGACTTAATTGTTCATCTGAGAAGTTTTTTTCCATCTATGTAGTTCCCAGTGTTTAGACAGGGCCACACCTGGAACAGTTTCTAACTGCTTGAACAAAGAACCGGTTTGTTCTTCCATATAAGAGAGACAGATGTCACAGCATCAGCCTCATCCACTAAATTCAGATCATTTGCATTCGGAGGCCGTTTTAAAACACGAGTCGCTGCTTTGCGTCTCAAATCTCATCCTTTCTTCACTGAATTTGTTTTCTTTTTTGCTCCAATTATTTCTAAACGATCTTAACGTGTGAGTTTCTGCAGCCATGTTTGTGTTTCCGATTGAGGTTAGAAGCACCGAGTTTGGGTGTTTCTAACCTCAATGACCTTTAAGAATTACTTTTGGTCCAACGCAAATGATCTGCTAAGCATCTCGTCACCTTCTGCAGAAACCTGCTTTTACTTAATTCATTGGTTTCAAGTGGTAGAACAAGGACGGGGTGTACAAACTTATAATCTAGTCAAAACTTCTTGCAGGCCAAAAAAAACGTACAATAAATAGTAATAAAGTAACGTATTTTCCAGACTATGCAGCGCACCTCATTATAAGCCGCAGCTCCATCGCTCTTGGTTTTCCACAAGGAAAAATTTACTATTAAGGACGCAGCCCTCCGTCTCCAACACCGAACCATGGATCCGTTCACGGCAGAAACCTGCCAGATCGATGGCCTTCAACTGGATCAAATGGTCTTTGTGTTTCCTTGAAGAGGCAGTTTGAACTTGAAGACATTTCTCCGTCAGGCCTGCTGATAGCATGTGCTTGTTCTAAATTAAAATCAGCACTTCCTTCTTTGATTTTAAATTTTGTCTTCCAATGATTCACTTCCTGCTAAAGAGCCCCCCCCGGTGGTTGAAGAAAAATCCACAGAAAAGCCGCGCCGGGCTACAAGCTGCACGGTTCAAAGACTGGGAAAAAAGTAGCGGCTCATAGACCGAAAAATACATTAGTCTTGTTTTATTTTTATATTGTGAGAAATAAATGTTATTCAATGTAGATGGAAAACTTAAAAATAATTTTGCATGTCAGCTGTATTAAAAGAAAGGCATCTAGTTTTCCCATTTCTTTCTGGGTTTGATTGAACAATGTTTTTCTCAGAATAAGCACAAGATTCCGGTCACCTTCTTTCAAAACACTTTCTATGTTTAACCGAGTTTAATAAATTAAGTAAAAGTTGATTTGAGTGCAGAAAAGTCTCTTAAAGTCCATGGATAGACGCGGATCTGCTTTTTATAAACACTTGATCAAAAAAAAAAAAAAAAAGATTTTGTGGTGAATTTAGCGTTTTCCAATGGAAAGAGATTATGTTGGAAATAATTCTCACCCTGATTACAAATAAAGGTTCTCCGTCTGCTGGACGGGTCAAATTTGTATCGTTCTTGAATCAGTCCACGGACCACAAACGGCCCCCAAGCCGCACATTGGACACCCCTGATCTAGAGTCATTTAACTTTTAGACATTAAAGAACAACCAAAGTTAAAATTACATTGTATTTTCAAGCTAACCTCTTAACTTTTATTGATATTTTCACTCCTTTGTGCTTCCTAGAGTTTCTTTACTAAAGTTACATTCACATTTTGCCTCAAACTGAAACGTCCTCTTGAGAAGTTGCTGTTGTACCACTGATTTATCCACTCCGGTTGAGACAGAAGCCTAATTAGAGGCTGTTAGCATGCTATTGCGCACGCAGTCTCACACACAAGTACACACACACTGACATGTGTTAACGCCCACACACAATAAGACACCGACAGATTTATTTCTGTCCTTTTTCTCGCTCTGTTTTTTGTCCTCATGTAACCTACAGTTCTTAGAGTTTGCACTTCAACAAGAACTGAATCAAAACATGTTTTTGATCCTTTCTACTGGGGAACCGTTTAACGATGAATGAATCTGATCAGTAGCGTTGCTCTGCGTGTCGGTTGAAGGAGGGTTTGTCTCACCTGGTAGGTGGAGAATGTTTCCCATCATGTTGCACCGACAAGGAAATGCTGAAAATATGGAGATCAAACGCCACACTGAACTCAGTAAAGATTGGCAAGGTTTGTCATAGTTTCTTTTTATTTGAACAGTGAGTCCTTTGTTCCAGCTTTCAAAGACTGTTTATCTTGTCAAGTCGTGATGTATGAACAAAACATGAAGTATGAACTGTATGATACAAAAGGCCAAAAGCGTTTTCGATTCTACTTGACAACTTGCACTTTACAGAGATCAGAGGTTGGGACCAAGTCGCTGCTTTGCAAGTCTCACGTGTTTATCCTAAAGTCCCGAGTCGAGTCAAATCAAGCAACTGCTAATGTCCTGAGGCTCAAACTTTTCATTTCAAGTTGTTTTAAATTCATTGTCTGAATTTATTCATTTATTCATCGTCGGGTTGTTAGAAGAGGCAGGTTCCCATCGTCAGCGATCGATGAGAGGAAGGTACAAAAAAATCCTTTGAAAGAGAAAAACGTTGTAGATAAAGGCTCTGAGTCAGTTGGGCAATCTGCCACCATTGCTCTCAAACAAACCAACTTCTGCCCCTCCAGGGCAAAACACTATTAAGCTTCATCAGGAGGTTCTGTTAAAATGATAACACAAGATAGAAAAAAAATGGATCCTGAAAAGACTGAAATTGGACCAGAAGTCAGCGAAAATAAAATAAAAATACAGAAAGAGGCTGGTGAAACAAAAACTCCCCGTTCCGGTTTGCTGGCTCTTTTTCTCCAAGACACACCAACGTGATAACGGCTGTTATCATCCAGCCTTGGGCACAGAGAAACTGCCTCCATTTAGCCTGAGCTTTACCTTGATATCAGCAAAATAAAATGTTTTGTTCTGTTCTAATGCAAGAAAAAAAAAATCCTCCCCATATGAACATGGAAAGCTGCAAAATCCTCAGTGGGGAATTTGTGAATTTCAAATAATTAAACCAGAAAATAGGATCCAATAGTTTGTTTTCAAGTTTATTTTCTGTCTTGGGATACATAAAACTGTTCTAGCATCTTCTTAGTCTCTGTTTTATCAGACGGGATAATTTTCAAACTGCTTGAAAAAGACAGAAATCCTGCAAAAGAAAGAGCTTTGGCTGGTTTTTCTTTACAACTCCTGTACTTTAACAACCTTCTGAGACTCTTGGTATAAATACCATCAGGAAACTCGCAGAACGTTTCAATTTGTGTGAAAATGTAACTATAAACTCTGATTGAATTCAGACATTAATATATTTGCACACAGAGCCAGGAATACAAATTAAACACTGACATTTAAAGTGTAAAAACTTTACAATACCTCTGAATATTTGAAGAATTTACTGATTATACTCCAAACGTTGCCTGGTGAAACATTAATTCATTGAGGATCCGATTCCATCTGTTTCCTGCAAAATCCATTGATTTCTCTCAAACAACTACAACATTTTCCTGTCTTTCAGTGGTTGTCAGCCAGATTTAGAAATGTGTTTATTGCTTTTCCATTCTCAACAGTTTGTGTTTGCAGGAATCCAGAATTTGGATATTCACAGTCTTCTGCTGCGCCAGGACAGAGAAAGTTACTTTTGCTGTCAAATCACTACAAATTTAAAGATCAACTCATCATCTGGGAAGAACATTTCATCACTCAATTAAGCTGCAATATGTAAGTTTTATTTCACCAACCAAAAACAATCCAATCAGAGCAAGGAGGAGGGCCTTAGCGCTGTCAATCATCTCGTGTACACCCTACTCAATGTGCTAATAGCAGAGGAACAGCTAACCGCTACAGGATGAAAGTTTATCCACTGCTATCAGTGACCATGCTAATTAGCTGTAGCATTCCTGGCAGACACTGCTAACAGGACAGAGCTGTAGGATAGCAGAGATCAAGGAGAGGGATGAGCAGCGTGTACATGGGCTTGATTGACAGGACTAAGACTGTTGTAGTTTGGACTGAGAGAAGGCAGTTTTCTCATTTTTTCACAGATTATTTGTCTCATATTGTCACAAAACTGTGTCAATTTCAACAAATGTGTAGAAATTCAACAAATATGTTTACAAATATCCATATATTTGTAAAAGTTACATGCTGCAGCTTTAACAAAATATCCAGATAATTATTGACAGATTTGAGCTCAGATTGACAAACTCTGAGCTTCAGTTTTCGTTTCAAGCATCCCGATAGAGCAGAGCGAATCTTGGAGTGTAAGAGCTGGGATGCTAATGACACAGATATCATCCAAAATGTCCCAAAAAACCAAGATGTAGCCGGTTGTGCAGTTGTGTCAGGGTGATCTTATTTATGTGATGCATCTATAAAATACCAGGTAACAAGATGACGAGGTCATTGATTTGTCTTTGTATATTTCTCCATCAGCTCCTTGAATCGGCTGCTGGCTAAGTTTTTACTTTTTACGTTTGTTATGTTTTGTATTTGCCTCATTTTGCAAAATGACTTCAAAACTAAACATTATTTTCCCTTAGAGAATCAACAAAATGAAGAGCATCCCAGGATGTTGGAAAGTGAAACTGCACAGATTTGTTTTACACAACATAATAATTCAAATGTTTATCATATTTAATTTTGTTGTTTAGCTGCTGAAAATCCAAAATCCTGTTTATCTTAAAAAATAACAGAAAGGAAAACTTTTTAATCCAGAAACATGAAGGAAGACTGACGACAGTAAAACATGCTGAATGCTAAAGAACAAGCCGGCACTGCTGTGGTGAAACGTCTTAAAGGAAAGTTGAGTGGAAGGAGAAATTAACTAAACTGCAGCTTTGTCATTTTGCTGTGAAAGTTTTATAAATTGATGCCAGTCTTGACCAGGAATCTCTTATAAAAGAGATTTTTAATCTAAATGTTTCCTGGTAAAATGCCACAGTAACCCAAGACTATTCAACCACAAAACGCAGCCACTGGAAACCCGGCCTCTGTTCTGATTAATCTGTAGGAGTTAAGCAATAAACAAAATCTGTCTGCTTATCATGTATATCAGCATTACGCAGTTGCCACAAACAGTGGTGTATTTCACAGCCTTGAACCAGACTCCTTGTAATCTCGTTTGTTGAACCGAGAATTGAAACACTTCAGGGGCTCCAGAGATTAAATGTTTCCTGACCTTTGGCTCGACATTTCTCTGCCGGGTTTTCCTCTTTCATTAGAGCTGCTGCTCTTTGAAAACCTTCAGGACGCGATCAGATAGCAGAACCCGGCACACCGGAGCACACCGACAGAGATGCAGAAACTCCAGATTTTGTTACAAATGTGCACGAAACTTTGTCAAAAGGAAGCAAAAAACCCAACACAATTTCACAATTGTTGTGTTTTTATTGAATAGGAACTGCAGTCAAAAGCAGGTGAATAACTTCGATCGTTAAAAATCATCATCCTTCTGTCACTTCCTGTTTTGTTCTTCGTCTTTTCTGCCAGCAGTAACATCCGGATGTTGATCACATGACTCGTGATGCAAAACCAGGGTTTCGATTGCAGTTTTGTGAGATGCATTAATGTCGATGCCGCTAAAAAAACCTCATCCTACCGCAACAGTGTTTTTTCATTCAGCAAATTTATTTTTGTAACTCCAATTTGCACAATATTAAAGTAAATGGAAAAGCAGTTGGTGTCACAGAATCAGAAGAATATCTGTGACAGTCTTATTTGTCCCACAGTTTAGATTATTACTGCAGCAAAAACGTCTATAATCTGATGAAATACTTCAAATTCATACAATCCAGAAGGATCCTGCTCATCTTAATAACGGGCTAATTAAAGACGAGATACAGATGAATGATTTCAGTCCTCTTGTTTTTGGTCCATTAGTCCTGATTGCTCATTATTAACCGACCAACTGGGTTTAAAAAGTGATGGTTTGCTGCAGATTTCTGACCGAATGCTATAAATGTCACATATAAGCTCAATCTGAAGACCAGTTGATGAAACGTCTCCAAATATCTCAAATGTAGCTGAAAGTCAGCTTGAAAATGACTGTCAATCACATCTACCCACTACCAACCAGACATTTTCAACAAGTTTTCAACAAGTTTTCAACATTTTTTGGGCGCCGTTGTTGTTATGTGGCTTATATGACTCACAATCTATGGTTTCAAGAAGAAATGGGAAATATTTTCTGAGTTTTTACCTTCTATATTTTCCACTTCTGCCAGTAAAAACATCCTAACAGCATTCAGATGTTGACGACCCTGGAGCAAATGCGTCAAACTGAAGGCGCAGGGACCAAATCTGGCCCACCATAAGTTTGTATGCGGCCCTCTGGACTCTGGAAGAACAAATAAACAGAACTTATTTGTTCGTATTTATGAATTAATTTATTTATTTTATACATTTATTTATACATTTATTTTGTCAATCAAATTCAAAAATATTTAAATAATACCAAAAGGAAATCGAATGATAAATTAAATGAATTTTTATCTTTAAAATGCCAAATTACATCAACTTAAAAATATGTTCAATATAATTTAATACCAAGAAGTACTTATTTACTTATTAGTTTTAGCAATATATTCTGGCACATTGAGGACATTTGTGATCTCGATTAAAATGATTTTAATCGAGATCAATAAATAACATTTATTGTTTAAATGTTATTCCTTAACACACACAATAAGAAGCTCCCTATCTTTGGCGTTTATGGTCCTCTGATGTTTCAGTTTTCTGTGATGCCTATTCATATTCATTTACTGCTTGCCATACTCAGTTTAAGTCATTATCGTTCAAAAGGTGTTGCCATATAAATCAACCACTGAGCTCATTCTTGTAAAGTTGGAAAACTTTAAACTCAAACATGACAGAATGCGCTCATAAATAATAAGTAAAGGATTTTTAAATAGTTATGATCAATTTTGTGGTTTCTGGGTGTTTTATTTGGGCCATCAAACATAAATATTCATAATATTTTTTAAAACTGTCATGAAAAACCTTTTTTTCCCTATAAAGTAACAGCAAACTTGTAATTTTTCTATTCTTTTCTTTACTGAAACTTAAAAAAAAAATACTAGTTTTGTAACAGTCTATCGAAACACCTGCTAAGTTGCGTCTGCAGCTCCAGCTGTGAGGGAAACCATATGGAGGATCCCACCGTGTGAATAACATGAACTTTTTGTTTGTTTCAGGCTTGAAGCAGATAAAAAAAAGATTCATATACTGTTTGATTCTTCTTGCATCTTATTAATAATTCCTGTCATTAGATGATCAATTTGTTTATAGAAGTGATTAGAACCTCATGTTGGTGCAGCACACTGACTTTCGGATCAATTTAAAGCGGATTGATTGATATTGAGGCAGCGCGCCTCATGCTCTTGACGTCTGTCTGTGGAAAATAAAACTGTTTTTCAAAAAACTGGTTATAAATCAATGTTATAGAAAACTACTGCTGATCGTTTGATGGTTTAAATGTTTCTCACTGATCTCAACTTTCTGTTGGATCTGCAAAAACTTTGTCATGTTTCATATTAAGTGCCGTTGATTCTGGCTGTTAAAGAGCTCTGAGATTTTAACTGTGTTTCTGTATGTATTTTGTAATGACAGAATAAACTTTGGCTTATTTACTGGGAAGAATGGACTGATATCAGAGGTTTCAGAGGAGGTGTTTTTCTCCTCCTTGCCACCGAAACTCCTTTGAACCGGGTTTGATTTAGAGACGGCGGTACCAATTGACCAGAGACGGAAAAACTGAAACTCCCTCCAGGAGAGAGCTGGGAGGGAAGCAGCGCGTTCATGACTGAAAAGATTTAAAAGAACAATTGTATGTTTTGAGTTTCACTTTTTCTCCTCTCAGTCACTAACGTCTGAGAATAAATGATTCTATTACTCTGATTTTATAAATAAAATATATAAAGACAAATGCACATTTCTCTGACTGACTCAGTGTTTCACTATAATTAACCGAAGAATATTTCTTAATTTCTTAGATTTTAAAGCTACTCTTGGCCTTTTTTTATTTCAGACATCCTCCATTTCTCAAAAAGAAATGTGCAGGATCTGGACGACCTCAGTTCTAGATTACATGTAATCTTTCTTAATCTCTCGTATGAATTGTGCTCAGAAGAAATGCTAATTTAAAAATAATCTGGTTAGAGAACAACAACAACATGTGGATGTTTGATTTGCCAGAACAGCTTTGAGAAATCCCAGTACAAACTGAACTGGACCACAGTGAACCAGTTCATCAAAGAATGGGATTAAACAAAAACTAACCTGGTTCCAGTTTAAAGGTTGGAACCAGATTATCAATTTCATGTTGCAGGATTATTTCCACAGGAGTTTGCAGGGCAGCCATTTTAGATTTTGAAGGATTAGGTTGATGAGAAATGTTAAACTTTGTGAATTTTTCCAACTTAAAATGTTGAAACGTTTATTTGATGGTGATGTTTTGTAGCCCTCGACTTTAATAGCATAATCTTGTTTATCAAAATGTTTTGCTATAATTTGCTTTAATGGTTTTCTGGACAAAAACTAAAATAAGAAAAATGAAGAGGAGAGAAGTTTTGGCATCTTTTCTGGACTCGAACTGTTTTGTTTTTGTCATTTTACTGTTAGATTCATTTATTTTTAATTTAATTTCTCTCTCTGGGACTTTTTATTTCACGCTGCAACAAATGCTGAAGCTTATGCTAATAACTCTGCTAATAACGGTGAAAGCCATGTTTGTTTATCTTATTATGCGTCTCATTAAAAAAGCAATAAAACTAATTGATGACGCTGACGGATTTGTGTTTTGTTTTTTTCCAGACAGACATGTTGGAACAAAGAAAAATTAAAAATGAAATCACTTTGAAACAGAATTAAAAAGCAGCGTGAATGAGGAATATTTTTAACTTTTTAATGTTGCAAAAATATTTACCGTTTTTTAACTTTTTGGTTTTGAAGAACGTAAGAATTAATTAGATCAAACTACACGAAAACGTTAAACGAAGCATATCAAATATATTAATGTCATGCATTAAATGTCTATTTTATTTTTTTGTCTTGAATGTGATTAATTAACCATAAAATTATTCATGTTTTGATTCATGTCTGACTCAAGCAGAAGTTTGTTTCTCATGGCAAACACACTAAATGCAGATTCTGCGCGTATGTCATGTTCAGGATCATCTCTCAGTAATTAATAGAAAACATTTTATTTATCACGGCTTTTTAAAAGTTTCTTTTGGTATTTCTATTCAACATTTTTGGCCTCCTCTCACCTGCCTTCTGAAACAAAGCCTTAAAATAGTTCTTTGTTCTCCCTGCCAGCAGTTCTTAGATGTTAAACTTGCTAAGCCGCATTCAGAGGTTTCTAGTTTATTGTCAAACCTGTTCTCCTTCATATCACCAACTGCACAATCATCCACACACTTAAAAACATGCAGAGGATGATTGCGCCACACTTCCTGCTTGGAAACGTGGCGTCAGTTTACGGTCAGAAGGGTGTGGCTGAACTGAAACTGACTGTGTTCAGATTTTACATGCATGTTTTGAATTCAGTCTGGATGTTCAACACTCATTAGTCTAACTGACTCAGAGCGCGTATTTCATGCTCTGAGCTGCTAAACTTTACTATTTTAGGCATAAACAGCAAGTTTTAAACATTTCATCCTCTGGTTTATGTCTGCAAAATTAAAGTATATTTTTAAATGTGCATGGATGCGGTTCTACAAAAATCCACTTGATGTGTGAATGTTCTGATTTTGCTACATAGTTTTTGCAATAATAGATCTTTTATTCATCCTCTTGAAGAGGAAGAATAAGGAAGATCTTATGGCGTCTATGGACATGTTGCAAGTCAAAAAAGGTTTAAATCGCTTTTATATGTGTTGTGATCATTGCATTTAGATCAGATTCTCAGTTTGGTTGAATTTAAACAAGCAGAAGCAACATTTTAAGGCATGTTGCATTTAAACATTGAGAAAATCTTTTGGTGGCTCATTATGATTTTATATGATGGCGTATTAGGGCCAAGCTGAGAAAATAAAAAACAGTTACATGAATAAATAAAATAAATCAAATAAATATATTATTCTTGTATTATTTTAACTTTATTCTCTATTTTTTTTTTTTTGTTCCTACGGTCTTTTTCATTTTATTAGATGCACCAGTTTTTATCAGTTTTAACTTGACGCCTTCAGGATTCGTTGCTGGGAAAAGTTTGGTAAAGTTCAAGCCGAGCATCAGAATGAGGAAGAAGGAGGCCTGGTTCGAATGTCATAAAACGTTGACTAAAGTCGAGTCAGAAAACTTGATGTACTCGGATTCTCATGCATGTCCATCCCTGTGGTTTACAGACAAAAGCTGAAGAGAAAAAATACTCACTAAGCAGCTGTGCGGATGGAAATACTCAGCTGATGAATGGATGAACTGGTTTGAGATGACAGACAGACAACAACTTGAATAATCACTTGTTGAATAAAGGAATGCAAAATGCTGACTCTGAATGCACAACACTCAGAAAACTGAAGCTGTAATTCAAATAACCAAAAGTGGGCAACATGATCGGGGGAGAAAAATGTTGCATTGATAAATTTCTGCTGCGATATTTTCTTCCTGTTGTCTCTTTTTTCCTTTTCTGTCAGTAGAAACAGCCGGTTGTTTATCGTGTGACTCGTGATGTGTTTCCATTGCAGGTTTGTGAAATAAACCAATTTCAAAACAGCAGAAAAACACCTAATTCTGGTGCCAAACATTTTTATCAAAAAACGAGTTTCTTCGAAATTGATGTTTCCATTAAGCAAATAAATTTGGAAAATGTTCAATTGCACAAATTTACGATCAATAGAAATACAGCTATAGATGGGATTAAAGGAAATACTGAGAAATTATATAATATCTGCCTATTATAATTGTTTAAACACAAAATATACCGAAAAATGCATTAATACATGCAGAGTAAACAGTTTTAGTCTTCCTCATTTCTTCTCTTTGGGGTTCAGCCAATCAGGGACAAGGAAAATGAGAGCCGCTCCTCTATTGGTTGCTTTGCTAATAAAGAATCATTTCAGGTTCTCGGCCTATGAATAGGCGATCTTACTGTGAATAATTAGGAGTCACGTTCCATAGAAAAACATCCTGAAACATGCACAGGCTCTGCGTTGACTCGAGTTTGTTCCTCTTTAGGCCCAAAAATAATAACTTTAGTTTTGTTTCTGTGCAGCTGGAGAAAGTTTTGCACATCCACGTGGATGACTCTAAACATCTGCTCATCAGATATGTCAATATGGACCAAAGTCTCTAAAACATCGTTCTGACACCTTCTTGAATCGTAAAGCAGATCAGAAGGCGTACCTAATAAACTGGCCGGACGGTTTGTATTTTGCCAGCAACTAACAGTGGTAATAAAATAAGCTTAAATATCTCCATTGTGTAACTTTATGACTACATTTTCCCAAGTTTCTCAAAGAAATGTTTTTTTTAAGTTGTGATCAACGCCCAACTATTCAGCACTGAACAATCAGGAACATTCCCAAAGATTAAATGATCTATCAGCAAAGACATGAAGCAATGAGAGTGTAATGATGACTAAGGTCATTGTTTTTCCAGGCTGTTTGTTCAGAGACAAAAACTAAACGCTCCAACCTTGGAAAACCTCTGCGAGTGCGTCAGGAGATAACAATAATGTTGAACTCATTAGATTTAACTTTGTGCTTCTAATGTCAACATGACCAGTTTTGGAAATAATCCAGTCCTATTTAACGCCAGTTATCGATTTCCCAGCTATCGAGGTCGGCTGTTTACATCCGGCAGCCATAACTAAAAACAAATTCGGTTTGGAAATGTGAGAAATGCTCCAAGTTTCTTTTCTGTTAAGTGATGAGATTGAAAGTTTGGTGTAAAATGATCAAACTGAATCTTTGTGTTATTCAAAGTGGATTGAAAAGAAAACACTCAGGTGATCAGGAGGAAGAAGGGAGGGACAAGTTGGAGGAGGAAGCATGAGGAAGAGGAGGAGGAGGTGAGTCAGAGTATAAAATGCTGCTGCGCCGCTTCAGCTGACTTCAGACATTCACTGAAGTTTCCTTGTCCGAGTTTTAGTTCCTGCTGAAAATAGCAACATGTTCGGACGGTGAGTAAACGCCTCATGTTTTCTATTTTGCTTTTCTAGCTATCCGCAGTGAAAACAGTCTGTTTTCACTGCCAGATTGTGTGTCAGGTTTATAACAACCGAAGGAATTAAATCATTTTTACGTCACTGCTGCACCTGCTTGTTTAGGAAAGTTAAAGTTTCATAAGTTGTCACTTTAAATCTTGATTTATTTCACTGGTTGTTGATCAAATTCATTTCACTGATGCTGAGTTTAGAAAAACCCTTCATATAAAAGTTGCTCTTGTCTATCTTTTAAATCAAACTAACCCTTAAACAAGGTGTTTGTGTTTTTTATTGACCTGTTTCACTTTATTTTTGAGTTTTTTGGGTCAAATTAACTCCGTTATAGTAACTTCAGTGTTCCTGAGTGAAGCCCTCACCATCAGATTGCCTTCATGAAGCTAAAAGCATCTCTTTGAACGTCTGCGCTGGTTTTCTATTGCAGCTTGTAGTTCTCTATACGTTGGAAAAGAAGAGACGCTTTGTGAGTTTTTCCCCCCCGTTCTGTAGAGAAACACAAAGAAAGTCATTTAACCCTTCGGGCTGAGAAATGGTTTCCCCCAGCTGCCACTGAACACACCTGAGACTCATCAGCAGCCATTTACCATCCATCTTCACTCACAAATCTGACATCTTTGGTTGTTTTATCTCTTCAGGAGGTCTCTAAACGCTTCAGAAAAATCCATATTTTACATTTGATGGAGTCACAGACTGAAAATCTGTTGTTTGTCTCTTGCTGTTCAACTTGATTGCAAAGGGAAGCTGCAGTCAAACCAGCTTTGCATTTGGAGACGTGCTGAAAAGTTTCTTTTTGTGTTTTTAGATGTGTTGTTCTGCTGCTCTGCGCTCTCGCTGCTGTTTCCCTCGCAGCGCCGCTCCAAAGTAAGCCGCTATGTCATCAGCATCACCAGTGACTGTTCACTGTGTTTACGCCGACTGAGCCGCCAAATTACTGCAACGTCTGTGAAACGATCCACTGCAGCTCTTGTTCACAAAACTCTAGCTATTTTCATAAATTTGAATATTCTTTCACTTATTAGAGTTTAATCCCTGATGTATTCTCATTTCTGAGTCATTTTATAATTTGTAAGTTTAAGTTGTAGCTGCTCTACAGTGAGATCATAAAACAGCAGCAGATTAATTATTTTGGATTATTTAAACGAAAGCTTTTCCTTCCACACTTTGACCAACAGGTAAAATCTTGAAGCAGAAAAAAAGGAACAATCCAATCTTAAAAGTCATTATTTATCTTTAAAATGTATTATTTTTATTTTAAGTTCAGATAAATCTAGTTTGAGTCCTGGTAGCATTTAGTAGAATCCATACGTTTACATTTGTGATGGTTTAAAAAAAGACAGGCTTGTGTTTTCTTTTCCATGCTTTTAAAAATTAGCTCACTCAACTAGCATGTGCTCTTCTCTTTCCCATTTTGAAGAGTGGCCAGGGGTAGGGTTAGGGTTAGGGTTACATTACAGCTTCTGTTTATATTTTAACTTCAGAGAAACAGAAAACCTTAAAAAAAAATATTTAAAAATCCATATTTGATCAATTTAGAAAAGCAAAGAATAAATTGCAAACTGCTTCAGTTGTATTTATTTTAAATACATTTGAGATTTTTGGTATTTTGGTTTAAAAAAAATGTTCCCATTAAATAAATGCACTGAGATTGGCATTTGGGTATTTTTAAGAATTTTATTGTGATCTTATATTGCTGCAGGAGAGGAGTTATTTATCTAAAGGCCTTTGCCTTTAAATGGTATTTTTATAATCTGATTTTGATCAAGAAGTTTCACTCATCTTTAATTTTCTTTGTTTTACAGCAACTGCTCCAGAAGATGGTAAATATCAACGTTTACAGCTTCAATATATTGTTGTATTTTAAAAAAGTCCAACCTTTGGGAAGCCATTAACGTCTTCAGGAAGCAACCAATCAGAGAAGAGAACTTTTTTCTGTTTCTGGCAGCTACTGCCCCCTTCAGGTGGCGGCGGTCACTTCAGTTCTGAACTTCATCAGATTTCTATTTTAGCTACTTTTTGTTTCCTTTTCTTCTGTTACAGAGAGAATCGCAGCTCTGATGAAACACCTGAATGGTAACAGCTAAATAATCTGTCAACAGTAATCCTGAAACCGCTGAAGGATTTTTAATAATGTTTTTATTATTATTTTGTTTTTTAGCGGAGGCTACAGATGAACCTATGACCTCACAGCCAGGTAACAAAGACTGACAAGTCACAAAGACACACCTGGGACAAACTCTTTTGTTTGATTGTGCTGTAACCTGAGAGACAAAATATATAACTCATAATTACTGTGCTAAATAATATTTATTTGTATCTTTTGACTCATTCAGACTCTGATGAGACAACTGAGATCCCAGGTCAGCATCAGATTAAAACTCTGAGACATCAGGATATATTAATATGTTATTAAATTGATAATAATGTGTTCTGTCTTCTAGTTGAGTCAGATGAAGTTGACTCAGATGCTACAATGACTGAAGGTAATATAAAAAATTCATATGTCAATTTGTTGTTGTTACGCCCCTAAGGTAGGGGTTCATGGTGGGAACATAAAAATGTCCAGAGAATATAAGGGATAATAAAAAGGTGATTTATTACTAAAAAGAACAAAATTTTCACAAAACCAAGACACAATACAACTTAACCCAATTAAAACAAAAGAAAAGGGCTAACAACTTTAAGAATGGTTAAGTGCAAAGTAAATTACAAAATGTCCAAACAAGTCAGTCTAAAGTAACTCAAATAACCCAAAAGGGAAAAGAAAAAATAAACACACACAAAGGGAGCAGCAAGCCTCCCAAACACAAGTTGAAGACAACCCAAACAAGTCAAACTGCTTTAGCAGAGCAAACAACAAAATGTCTCCAAAATCGCCAAAAGCAATTACAAACAAAGGAGGGGAACAGCAGAGCAAAACCTCCTCTTACAAGCAAAACCTCCTCTTACAAGCAAAACC
>VMRN01000528.1:0-19138 GCA_010277015.1 Poeciliopsis turrubarensis
GTGTGTGTGTGTGTGTGTGTGTGTGTGTGTGTGTGTGTGTGTGTGTGTGTGTGTGTGTGTGTGTGTGTGCTGAACACGGTCCACAGGAAGTTGGCTTTCATCTGAGACACACTCCCTCTTCTGGCTCACCATGGATGTTGGGAGCAATACGTCTCCATGGTAACGTGGGGATGAATGATGCTGCTCGCAGGCAAAGTTCCCATCACCTCTCAAGAACTCAGACTGAATGATTTCCAGGTGATTCTGTTTAATGTTTCACTTGAATTTATGTTTAGTTTATGTTTTCAGCTCAGGTTTGGTTGTTTTGTTCTCTCTCAAACCTTGTTTCCTGTTTCAGCAAAGATAAAGATTTAGTTCATTTAGTTCAGTTAATGTGAACGCAGACTGTAGGAGCCAGTGTTTCATCTCTCTGGGTCTGTCAGCGGGTCTGAACTTGGTTGCAGGTTGTGACCTTTGAAGGTTTCCATCTACGTTTCTGCATTCAGAACCAGGAAAGCGAAGCGTTTCTGTTTTATCTCCACCTGCAGTCGCGCTGGACAGGTTTCAGTCGGCAGCGCCTCTGGCAGGGTTGAGTGTTTTTAATGTGTCGCCTATTAACAATTTGTAATCTCTCTTTAAAACAAAACAGCTTTCGAGTTTATTCTTAAAATTGATAAAAAATTATCTACACTACTTTCAGTGTATATCTTTAAGAAATTGTACAATAATTACCTTTATTTATAACAAAAAATAACTAATTAGTAATTTAACTAAAGTATTGCAACAGATTTTATTGTTGAGTAAGTAAAAAATGTTAATATTTTGTTTCTTTTTTGTCTTCTTTTGCCCTTTTCCCTTTTATTTTTTGGCCCAAAAAGTCTGATTCAGGTTGAATCAGATGAACAAACCTCCTCAAAATAAGCAATCAGTAAATTAATTGCAGGATAAATTAAAATGAAATCAGTAGATTTGTTTTTCTCTTTCTACCAAAACCTGGATGAGAAAAGATTTAAATCTCCTGCTTTGGTCTCAACTAGTTCATTTGTTTGAAGGACAGTTTTGTTCAGAATTCATAATTCATCTTATTTGTTGTTTTATTTATTTTGGATGTTTAAAATGTCTCCCAGCTCCCTTTGCTCCCTTCAGGACCGAACCGAACTGGACCCTGAATGGGTCGGACAGAACCACAACAAATCAAACATGCGCTCCAGTGGATCCAACCGAATTCACGAATTTATTAAACTCACTGCAATTAAATCAGTTTGTGTTGAATGTTTGAAACCTGACTCTAAAGTGTTTTGGAAATAAACAGGAAGTGAAGACCTGGGGGGAAATGCACTTTAACAGACGTCGAACTGATGATTTATGAAGCGAAGTCACAGAAGCTGCAGACATGGGAAGGAAATGATGAAACTACTTCCCTAAAGCCGCGATCTGCAGGCCCGCAGCCCGGTTCGGCCGTGCTCGGCTTAGTTCGGCTCGGCTCGGCTCGGATCGGATCGGCTTCCTCCACCGTCTCACAACAACAAAAGCCGCAGACTAGCTGCGTGCAGGCTCCGCCCCCTCTTGCTCAAACTCCGTGATCCCAGCTACCGTAAAACCCAGAGCAGAAGGGCAGCTGTTTTCAGGGGGAGTGTCGCTCTGCTGCGGCATGCGCTCCACCACGGGGGACGGCGGAGAGGCGGGGGGAGGAGGGAGGGACTCAGTGATGTAATGCTGGATTAAAGGGCAAGTCCGCCCAAATTTAACCACATCCAGTTGTTTACAGCACTTCTGATCAGCACCTTATGGGGAAACTTTCACCCGCAGGTCGCGTTTACTGAGCCGCATGCAGAACAGATGCTTCTGGGTTCTTCCAGGTTCAGTTTACCAGCAGGTCCAGTTTACCAGTAGGTCCAGTTTACCAGCAGGCCCAGTTTACCAGTAGGTCCGGTTTAACCCCCTCAGGCAGAACCAGCATTATTGATCATTTTTAAATGTATCCACAAAATTTAAAAACACATTTTCTCCATTCAATAAACCAACTTACAGCTCATTTTGTGCAATAAAAAGTTTTTTCAAAGATTAAAAGCTGAAAAAGAAAATCCAACCAAACAATGTTAGAAAAAGAAACAAACTCATTAAAAAAACTTGTTTAGAAATTTAGTTCTGGATCAGTTCATTCATAAAGAAACGTTGAAGAATAAAACGTAAAATTAGATGCAGACAGTTAGAAAAACATAAGAAAAAGATTACTAATAAGTAGTAAATGTTTGGGGAAAAATAATCATAAAATCATAAAGGTATAAAAATAAAGTAGTAACATAAAAACAGGGATGCGTCTGATTGGTCATTTTTTTTTATCATATCCCTGAAACTAAAACTGGGTCAATATCATTAAGATCTGGAGGCAACTTTATACATCAATAAAGCTTAGTTATTAACCTTAATATAAACACTTAGCATTGACAGTGGCCCAAATTTTCATATTTGTGTATTCCTAAATAAATACGTAAAAGTAAAAAACTGCATGAATAGATACAAGTTTGTTACTTATTAAAAATAGGAAGAAAAGAAAGTAAATGTATAAATAATCAAATTATTTAATTTAAATGTTAGATTAAACTGTTTTTCAGGTTAAATGTAACAACATTAGACATCAGGTCGTCTCTGACTCCATTTCAGAACTGAGGGTCCGAACACAGAGGCCGGTTCAACTGGAACCAGAACCAGAACCAGAACCATTTTTGTGGTAAATCTGCAGGAGGTCAATTCAATTCAATATTCCACTTTTAGGTGGAAAATTGAATGATGGAGGAAACAGGAAGATTGTGTCACTAAAACCTCATGTGAACAAAGCTTTGATAATTCAGCATGAAAACAAAGAGAAAAACCTTCAGGTTTGATTCATGAGCTCAACAAATTAAACTGCATTAATGTTCAATTGAAATATATATTCTAATTTTTCAGAGGGTTTTTTTTGGCTCATTGACTTTAAGACATATTTATCAAACCGGGAACACATTGAGGCTTGAAATATCCGCCCTATTTTCAGATAATCTGTCACACTATTATTGTCACATGATTTAGATTCTTATAGCTGAACCTGGAGTTAATCTCCGTGCGGTTGTTTTGTGTGGAGCTCATTTTCCGGGTATTTCTCTAGTAAAATTAGGCAGGAAGTCTGACATTTGGGAATTACTGCTGTTATTCTCTGAAAGCCAAAATGGCGTCACGGCCCGGGCAGCACATGTGGGCGGGAAAATGTCGCTGCGCTTCTACTCGGCTCTTTTCGGCCGTCGTCGGAAAACATGCGGAGCAGCAGTAGCAGCGAGCGACGTGGAGCGCGCAGCCGCCGGAGGAGCACCGCGACCTGGGAAAGATTTCACCCAGTCTGCGGTCAGGGTGTCGGCGCGGGGAGCGGCTGGAGGGTCGGGAACAGAAGAATGAGAGAGGCCTCTGAGCGGAGGGGCCGAAAACATGAACGGGGCCGTTTACATTTCGTTTTTCCAGGGCCAGCTGGAGTCCGTGCTGGAGCAGGTCGTTCAGCTCGCCGTCCAGGAAATCAGCAAGTCGGTGGGCTCCAGCCTGAACGCCCTGCTGCTGGAGACGGCCGCCAAGGAGCAGGAAAACCGCCGGCTGCGCCTGCAGCTGCAGAGCCGCGAAGGCCGGGGCTCGACCTCCCCGGAGGACGGAGGCTCCGCGGCGGGCGGTAGGAGCGGCAAGGCGGGCCACGAGCGGGGGGACGGCGGCAGGACAAAGCCCGAGCCACGCGGCGCCGGAGCGCGGGGCGGGGAACCCGCAGCGCCCGTGACGGCTGTGGACAGCCGCCGCCTGGAGCAGAGAGGACGGGTCGTAGGTGAGCTGCTGAATCAACACACACACACACACACACACACACACACACACACACACACACACACGTAAACAAACGGCCGTGGGGGGATCCCTCCGAGCCGGAGAGGCTTTGCGTAAGCGGGTGAGATGTGTAAACAGGCTGCAGACTCACGGAGGCCTGCGGGGGGTGGAACCCGCATCCCCGGACTCTCCTGACTCCCGCACCGGGACGAAGCGGCGCGGAGGGCGGGCAGCGCCCACCCGCCGCGCCGCTTCACGCAAAGCTGCTTACAGGGAGGATGTGGCCTAGTTTCCAGAAGCTGTGGATTCCCGGGGACGGAACCGGTTCTGGAGGAAGGACGGAACCGGGCGGGTTAAAAATAAACCTCCGAGCCCCCACACCCACCCAGCTGCCTGCGTGGAGGTCATAAACATGAGCCACAGTCCGGTTTGACAGGTCTCCCTTCAAGGGCGGGGTGGGTGGGGGAGGGGGTCACCAGGACAAAGAGGCAACACATTGGGGAGATGGAGGGCCAGAGGTCAGAGCTGGAGGTCACTGCAGCCGGCTGCTACCTGGAGCAGAGGCACAGTGGACAGAGCAGCGGGACGGGCCTCTAGAGGAGGAAGGAATCAAACATGGCAGAACCAATCAGATCTTTGGCAAACATAAACAACCGTTTGATGGTTTGTTTGGCTTTATTTTCTTAAAACAACAGAAAAGTTTGTGTTTCATATTCACTTTGAAGCTACAAATGTTGTCCCGTAACAGAACCGATCCAGAACCCACCTTTGACAGAAGTCTGAAGAATTCCAAGGTTTTCACCCCAAATCAATCCGACCTGGTCCACTTCCAGATGCGTCTGAATGCTTATTTTATCCAACATGCGTCATCATTCTGCTGCAGAAGAAGCCAGACGGTGAATCTGGACGTGGACAAAATGTCAAAAATCCATCCGGCTACGGGTCGGAACCGTGACTCTGATGTTTTCCAAGCAGCGACGGATTAACTGCTCAAACAGCAGAAAGCTGCTCTGGGATCAAACGGAACCTCTGGAACCGGAACCGGGCCAGTCTGAATGTTCATTAGAGTAGAAACAACTTTTATTGTCTTGCAACGGGGAACTGCAGCAACGACAAAAAGTTCTTAAAACGTTAAAATCAAAATATAAAGAACAAGATTAACGACAGCAATAATAATAATATTCTGTAGCAGGAATATCGGAACGACGCTGGCACTGATCCAGAGTCAGCAGCTTCCCACTCCTCCCAGTGTTTCCAGTAGGAGACAAACTGGGAAAAGGACTGCTGGACTGGATGAGAGAGAAACCAAACCTTCAGGAAACTGGGAGAACGGGGAGGAAGAGGCTGGGATTAGGATTTTAATCTGATGAGATGCTGCCAGATGCGAGATATCAGGTCTTTAAGACGGACCCATCTGTGCAGTTCTATTGGGTCCAGAATCCGATCCGAGGTTCTGATCCGGTAAACTGGCCATGAACAGGTTGGATTCCAGCTTCCTTCTGCCACTGGGCTCTGAACCCGAACTGCGAATCGGTGAATGAATGTGTGTGTGAGTTCAGTCCGTTTACCATTTCATCATCCTGGAGCCGTAAAGCTTCAGACTTTCAAAATAAAACTCCTGAAGAAGCTTCAACCTGTCTCAGTGTCTCACACACACACACACACACACGCACACACACACACACACACACACACACACAGAGCGGAGCCCCTCCATGGAGAACCGGGCTGGCATCATGGCCTCCGCTGCCGGATTGGAGGACGGCCGGCCTCATCGGCCAATCAGATGCAGCCGTAGGTGTGGGGAGGCGGGGCTTAACGCCAGCAAACAGGGTGATGCAATGAGGTCACTGCAGTGACACACTCTGGTCAGATGACACGGTGACCTAAAATCTGTTTGTTGTCATGGAGACGTAGGGCATAGAGGAGGAGGGGGTCAGATTAGACGGCTGGCTCTGGTTCTGGTTCTGAAAGAGACTGGACTGGAACCTTTAATGTTCCTGGGAAGAAATCAGAAACAACTGTTTAAAGCTGCAGAACTGAACAGAACCAGAACCCTCTCTGCTGGAGCCGGGTCAGCGGGTCTGAAGAACGGATCAGAACCTGAACACAGCAGAACCTTCAGTGAATTCACTCATGGTAGTTCCCACAGAGAACTGGAAACGTTTTCGATTCAGTTCAAAAGGCTCACCTGTGAACAGATTCCCGACTCGACTCCGGACTCTGGACCGTTTCTCTTTCCTTCGCCAGGATTAGTTCCCTTCCATCAGCTGGCTCTGCTTCAGGATGAGCAGCAGCGCCCTCCGCTGGATGGAGGCCAAACTAAATGGACTTTAATCAGAGGGAACAGATTTAATCTAATAAACTGTTAATTTGTTAGCATTGCTGTTAGCATCGCCGTGCTTCAGTCCTGTGGGGCGGGGCTTGTTGCCGGGTTCTGTGTGGTGTGGGGGCTGTTGTTCTGAGGTTCTGACCCGTCTGGTCTCCGTCCTGCAGACCAGCTGAAATCCGTCATGGAGCAGGTCCTGGCCTTTGCGCTGCGTGAGCTCACCAAAATCGTGGAGGCGTCGTTCGACGACCTGCTGCTGGAGATCACCAAGATGGAGGCGGAGCAGCAGCAGCTGGAGGACAAGCTGGGGCGGAGCTCCGAGCGGGGGGGCGGGGACAAGCCCCGAGGGGCCGGGGGCAGGAGGCGGGGCTCCGTCAACGACTCGGTGTCGCCCAGCGGGTCCGAAGACACTCGGGAGGAACCGGCCGAGGACTCCAAAGAGACGGCGCCGGCAGACGGTGAGTGATCCGCTCCTATTGATCCACTGGTTCTGATCGGGTCTGAACGGATCTGTAAACCGTAACATCAATCCCTTCCTACCCCCCCACAGAGCCGGAGCCGCCCCCGGCCCCCCCTCCCGCCCAGGACTGGGTTCCCATCCTGGACAAGGTGTTCGGTCAGAAGTGGTGCAGCGACGTCTGGCCCATGAAAGGTCAAAGTGGAGACAGTCACCGCGGTGACGAGGCGGGTCCCAGCGAGGGCAGGGGTCACCATGGCGACCTCGTCTCCTCCACCTCGGTGATCCTGCAGCCCTCGCCCTCGTCCCCCCAGCAGGACCCCCGCTGGACGCCCCTGGAAGACATGGAGGTGTTTTCTCCCGACGACGACGAAGCAGCCGACGGCCAGAGCAACGCCGCCGCCGCCGCCGCCGCCGCCGCAACCCCACCCACGCCGGGGCCCACAGCCACGCCGGGGCCTCCGCTCAGCCCGTCAGGTGAACACTGAACCACACTGAACAAACTGGTCGCATTTGTTAGCATCAGCCTGGCGGGAAACCAGACTTAGCATTGCCTATTTATTGAAGTTTTCTTTAAAGTGTTTGCATTTTTTAAGACTTTATCGATGGTGTTCAGATATTAACCTTCTAATATTACAATAACACATAATCGTCCAGTGATATTTTGAAATTTTCTGTCAACTTTAAAGATTGTTTTAACTCAAAACACGACGAGCCGCTGGGTGAGTGACTGCTGAGCATGTTTACGTTTTAAAGTTACGATTTAAATTTCAATGACATATTTAAAAGGATAAAAGTAATTTTGAAAATAAGTCATGTTTTGTGTTTCTAAGTCATAATTGTGAGTTTAAAGTAGATTCTGAGTTTTGAAGTAAGTTTTATTTTCAATGTAAATACAACTCATACTTGGAACTTTTTGTTTCTTGTATTTCATTTCTTTCAGAGCCTCGCGATGAATATTCATTTATCAAATATCTACTGACTTGGAAAATTAGGCACATAAAGCTGAAAAATCTGAATATTCTGCTAATTCAATGTATATGTAGTAAATAAAAATGTCAAAAATTAAAATGATAAAATTAATAAAATATGTAAAAATATTAGGGTAATTTATAAATTTAAAGTGTTATAAGTAATAATTTAAATAAAGCAATTTTGTGCAAAAATATTTCAGTCAAATAATAAAAGATAATTTTTTAAAAATACATTCATAGAAAAGCTTTAGTTCCTTTTTTTGAATAATCTTTTAATAAATGACCAATAAAACTTCTTTACTAAAACTGTAAACAAATTTAGCAAAATATTGCAAAAATGTCAGGAAATTATATTACTTTAAATAAAAACCACTTTATTGATCCAAAGGGAAAGTTGTAACTTATGTTCAGTGTCTGTCGCCCTCTGGTGGCCGATGGCTCTTGAGCGATGTAATCTGTGACCTCTGACCCCTCAGGCCGCCGCTCCTCTGCCTCCATGCTTCATCGCCTCCTCACGCTGCCGTCTCAGCTGCTGGACGAAGACGACGAAGACGCCGCCGCCAAGGAGACGCTCATCGCCCTGGCAACCAACGGCAGCAGCGACCAGCGGGACGACACGGAGCCGACTGTCCGGGGCGAGGAGGACGAGGAGGAGGAAGAGGAAGAGGAGGAGGGGGACAAAGGGAGGAAGGTGAGTAAGAGGAGAAGCTTCTGGTTCTGGTTCTGGTCGGGTGACGCTCTCTCTCTCTCTCTCGTTTGGCAGAAGAAGCGGCGGCGTGTTTGGTCAGAGTGCGAGGAATGCGGCCGGCGGTTCAGCCGCATGTCGCTGCTGAAGGCGCACCGCCAGACACACACCGCCGGCGACTCGGCTACTGCCGACACGTCGTCGTCGTCGCCGCCGCCGGCCGGCGCCTCCTCACCGCTGCGCTGCTCCGAATGCGGCAAGAGGTTCTCGTCCAACACCCGGCTGCACAGCCATGTCCGGACCCAGCACCCCAACCAGTCCTGAGGCTTTTACTTTGAAAGGCAGCAGGAAGTGGGATCAGCGAGGCCCGTTTACCTCGGAACCAGAGCAGAGTTCTGGTCGTGGAAACCGTATCCACCTGATTCTGCAGCAAGAAGAAACATTTTTAGGGTTTGAAGCAGAAGAATTTAACTAAGGGAACCAGAACCAGAGGTCCAGACCCGGGACGTCCGGTACCGAGCTGCAGCTACCATCAGGACAACAGAACCGTTAGTCTGCGGCCAATTTTAGCAGAAATTCTTTTTCTGACGAAGTAAGAAAATAAAACGAGGTTCTCAGAACTTCCCAACCAGAACCAGAGCCACTTGGACTTTGGGTTTTACAGGAAACCAGAGAGGATCTCTGATATGCAGGACTCAGAACTTTAATTCATTTAGAGATCATCTAGTTGAATTTCTCAGAATCGGAACCAACTGGACCCGGAGAGCAGAGGCCCTCTTCTTCTTCTTCTCCTCCTCCTCGGTGTGTAAATTTGTCCTCCAGGTGGACAGGAAGTGACCTCACGCCCTGAGGCCTCCCACCGCCTGACGCTTCGTTTGGCTCCACATGTCGGATCAGAACCGGGCTTTCTAAGTGCCACCGGACTCTTCCTGGTTACTCTCCTGGCCGGCGTCGTTCCCTGACCCCCGCTCTACTTCCTGTCGGCCATGTTGCTTCAGATGTTTACAGAGGAGCCGGTCGGTCCGCGGCGGCGTCAGATCGTCACTGCCAGCAAGATTTAAAGTCAAAACGAGCCGTTTGCTTTTCCCTCCCTGCTGAGCGGAAAGGGCTGAAAATAAAACGTGTTAAAATATATTAAGTTACAACTTAAAACTAAAAGGTAATGGGACGATTAATTAAAAGTTTTAGCAATTAAATTAGATGAAAGCTCAGAAAAGCTCTGTTTGATAAAATATTACCGAGAATTATGCTTGAAATTAAAAATTTTATATATAAAAAAAATGCAATAAAAACTATTCAACCGTTTTAAGATACAATAAAAAAAGATAAGAAAATGTAAATTTAATTTAAAACAAATTCAATATTGAACATTTTAAAAAATTCATTTGATAAATTATATTAATATTCATATAATTATAATGAATTACAAATTTTAAAAAAGATGAAAAGCAAATTTTGATTATTTAAAGATCAGAAAGAAAAACCCTGAAATTTGCACTTTTATTTTGAAAGCGATTTGGAATAAAATAATTGATTTTAGTTCTTTTAAATATTGAAATGAAAGACATTGAGCTTCATATTAATTTATAGCTTTTATTTGAGTTTTTGCTGTGGCACAAAAATCATGCATATTTTACATTTAACTATAATCTTTTAAAAAATTCAGATTTTATTTGTGGATGCAGAAAATGTCCTGTTGCTATGATCGTTTATCCTGAAGTGATTTTGCTGCCTGAAATCACAGATTTTAAATTGTTTTTATCTGGGAGGATCAGCTGACAGATTGATCTCACGGTTCTCGGTTCTTCTCGTAAACACCGACTCTGTTTTTATCCTTTCGTTTCTCGCCTCGTGATGAAGCTCCTGGTTTCTAATCGAAGATGAAGGTCAGGATCTGCAGAGCGTTTTCGGTTTGGTTTCTGCCAACCCGGCGTGTAAAAAAACCTTGTTGGGGGTCGATTTTTGTTTATTTCCCCGTTTTTGATTCGTTGACATGCGAACTTCTGCGAACGCCGCGTGTTCGGTTGGACCGACTCGTTTGCACTCTCAGCCTCCACCGTGTTCACATACCTCATTTTTTACAAGTGTTTCTGTGTCCAAACAGACCCGATTACCTCAGATGTACAGCGCTGATATTTGGCTACGTCAAAGTGGATTTTCTTGGAGTTTTTAAAGCAAATCGTTTGTTTCTGTTTGGGTGCATGTCAGAAAATCACGAGAAGCTGAAGCTGTTTGGTAAAAAACAAACATTTAAATATTAGAATCTACAAATATTTATTAATTTTCTCTTGGTAGAGATTTATGGACAGGATTCGACCAAATACATTTGGTCGAATTGATTTGATTCAGATTTGATTTGCCTTTAAATCCGAAGGCATATTTGTAGGAATGTATGGAAGCCTTTAACTGCCAGAACTTGGATATAAATTCAGATATAAATCTTGTTTCTCCTTCTCAATCCCAGCCGGTGTTTTACTGTCGCAACATTTACTCAGAATATTTAGATTTTTATCAGATATAAGTCTATTACGACGTTTTTAAATCATGTTAAAGCGAAAGTTTTCTCCTTTCAATGTGTTTTGCATGTTGTTAAAACAAATGTTTTATTTCAAATTTATCAAAATGTTAGTCTTGAGGAAATAAATAATTGATTCCAAAAAATTAACAATTATTATTAATCTGTATAGCAAAAAAATCTATTTCTAAGGAAAGCAAAATTCTTGTGATTAATTGTAATTTTAAATTTTTTTTTTAAATATTTTAAATCAAATTATTTTAGTTGCTCTCACTTTGCATACCTTATTTTTGGTTTATAAATAAACTTAAATATCACAAAGATTTTTCATGTAATTTTGGGAATTAAAATAATGAAATTCAAATGTTAAACACTTTAATTTGGGAAGAGAAGAGAATCCCCAAAAATATGACGTAAGTTGACCATTTTCACTTAAACTGAGAATAAATGATGCGTTTCTTTTACCGAACAGCTTCAGTTCAGTGTTCTGATCCAGTTTCAGAGGAGAACTGGAACCAGGTGAGCGTTACCTGGAGGTTACCTGGTGTCCTCCAACAGCCGCTGTGATCATGTGACCGCTTGAACCAATCACTGCTCCTCCTGTCATGTTTACAAAGCCATGAGAGAGAAATGCACCCGTATGGAAATTAAAAGATCGGAGCGATCTGTTATCCAGATTGTTTCAATATCAAAATAAACCCAATTTAAACCAACATTTAGGAACATTTTAACATAAAGTTTGATTGATCTGATGTAATATTTCAGAAATAAAGCAATAATTTAAGCATTGGAGCGATTCAGTCAGATTTAAAGTTTGAGATTTCCCCAGTTGAGCTGATTTCCAGCGGGTGTGCGTCTCTCCATCCGACGTTTCTAAAGGAGGCTGGCGCCGTGACGTCGGGTTCACGTCGTCCTCTGAGACGCATCCAGACGCCGTGAACGTGTACATATTTCAGCTGTTTTTGTTGTTTTATTTGAAGAGAAAACCATGTTACTGTTGAACCTCCAGCAGCGAGCGCAGAGGCGTCTGAAAAGGTCAGCTGAGCAGGAGCGGACAGACGGACGGTCTCTGGGGTTCCTCAGGGAACGACTCTCGGTCCTCCTGATGTTCGATGCAGGTGTGGGGGTGAAAGGGACGTTTTTAAATATCTTTAATTTTATTCTTTTCTTTTTTTTACAGAACTATCTGTTTTTATTAATGCAGCCAAACGTGACTGATGTTCATATTCTTATGGATTTCCTCATTTTTTTTGTATTTCGGACATCTTGTTTCTACTTCCTGTATGATGTCGATGAACTGTGTTTGACAAAGAAAGTTCATCTCTGTGTTTGGATTTGATGCAATACTTTTATAAAATATAGCGTGTTTTTTGTAATTTGATGAATCAATGTAAACGTTTCTTCAGTCTGAACATGAGTGATGAAGAGCATGGAGCCTTCAGCCTTCATCAGAAGAAATGCAGACCAACCATCAGTTTGTTTTAATTCATGCTCTGTGTCTGTTATTTAACAGGTGGTGATGATGATGATGATGATGAAGGCCACGGTGGAGGTGTTTTTGTTTCTTTTCTAATATTTCTGACCTGTTTTAGTCGATGAGACCGGGTACTTTTAATGTAAAAATCTAAATAAATGTTCCCAACCACACATCGCAGCCTGCTGGCTTTTGGTTCTGTCATTTACCACATGTGAAAATATTAAATATGAAATCAATTAATCAAATTTTATTTGTATAGCAAATAAGAACAAATGAAAACAAAAAAAATAAACATATTTGAACAAAAATAGGTCAAATTAATATAAATAAATTAGGAAAACATAAAAACTGGCAAGAGAAATGGGAATAAAAATAATAGCACATAATATTACTGTCATTATTTAAATTAAAACTCAGATTGAATCAATAAAACAAATAATTCGATATTGATAAAGAAGTTAATTATTTAAAGGCTAATTTAACTAAAACATTCTGAAATGCGTTTGGTTCCCTTAAGAAAACAAACTTATCTTTCGGACGTAGTGACGTCAGATAATTGCCTCGTGCCCTGGCTGCCCCGGCTCAGCGGGGGTGGCGCGTGCTGCTCCTCATTCATTCACTAATTCAAATTAGCACATCGGCGCGTGCAGTCGGAACAATGGAGATCAAACGGCAAAAAGCGAGATGACTGCGCGTACCCGCTCTGCGCGCGCCCTCACAGCTGTACGTACCCACCTACTGGCGCCGTTGTCATGGTGACCCAGATACCCGCCTGAACGGGTATGTGTGTGCACGAGCGGGAGGAAGGAGGGAGGAAAGGAAGGTATGAAGGAAGGAGGGAGGGGAATTAGTCAGTGAAAGAGGAGGAGAAGAAGGAGGAGGAGGAGAGGGTGTTCTGCCGAGGTGGACGTGGCGGGTCCGGAGGACTGAGCTGCCGCAGCTGAGGGGAAGCCGAACCGAACCGAGCAGAACCAGGATAGCGGACCATGAAGCGGGCCACCCGCAGGTAAGAGCCGCCCTCTCCGGGGATTTCCCTCTCCCCAGCCCCGAGCCTCGGAGTTCCGCTCGCTTCGGAGCCTGTTAACGGTCGGACGGAGGACCGGGCCGCCGCTCGTATCGCCCCCGGTTCTGTGGCTTCGTGTCGGGGTGTCAGCCGGTCTCTGCTGCCCGCAGCCTGCCTGTGAGATGCATAAAGCGGCCAGGCAGCCTGAAGGAGGCCGCTGTGTCTCCTCCTGCGCCCGCCTCACTCTCACTTTCTGCGGGATGCTAGCTGCAGCTAGCCCCGCTGCTTCTCCGTAAACAAGATGGCCACTGGCTAGCTGCTAGCGGCTAACAGCTCGGCCCTGCTGGTGCGGCTGCAGAGCGACTCCCTCCGCAAACAGCAGCAGCTTTCTCCCGCTGTCTGGAGGCGGAGAGAGAGCCGCCACCGGGAGGAGGTCACGGCAGCGGTGCGTGGCCGGTGTGCGTGAGCCTGCGTGGCTGTGTGACAGCAGACGGGTAACGGTCAGCGCCTCCGGGTCACTTCCTGGGATCCTGTAAAACTGGAATTTGATTAGAGTATTTCCAGGAACGGATAAGTGAGGAAAAAAGAAAAACATTTAAATCCCCAGACGTTTGATTCTGTTTGTTTCAACAATGAGAAAAACCTGGAGGTTCAGAAATGAGTGAAAAAGAGAAATTCCCATCCAGACGGTTGATCTGATTTATGTTGAAAACATCTCAGCCTGTATCAGCTGGCATCAGCTTGACCTTTGACCCTGGTACCAGTTCAGTCCTTCCATCATCACCGATGGATACCTGGAGCTGCTCCATCCCATAATTTAACTCAAGTTTTCCTCAGACTGAACTGAGCGAGTAAAACGGCAACCAAAGTCCAGAAACAGCAGAGACCTTCTGGTTGAGTTTCTAGCAGCCAGCAGCAGAGAGACTCCACCGGCCTGAACGGCTTTACTAAAATAACGGCTCCATATTTCACCCATGCAGTCCTTTGGTGGCCATATTACAGGAATTATTACAGCTTTTCAAAGCGCTGATGACGAGGGAAATGTCTGTAAATTGTTCTTGATGCCTTTGTGGTGACTGAATGTGATCAGAATTTGGTTTAATTGTGACAAAAATCTCTGACAGATGAACCCAAACCTGGATTTTGGGGTTTCCTGATTTTTCTCTTCCTTTCTTCTACATCAGTGACGTAAAGTTTTTGAGTTTTTTCCTCACCGTATGGAATCGATAAATGATATGAGATATTTAGAAACTGGTCTTTATTTCCATCTTGTTGCTGTTTGTGTTTGTGGAGGGGTTTGACCATGTGACAGTGATGCAGCGTTGCATTGTGGGTAGTTTGGAGCAGAGATGCGACATTAGTGATGTGGCTGACTTTTTGTTTGGAAAATTTATATAGGTTCCAGTTTATAGTAGAAATATTAACATTGGGCCAAATGTTAATATTTCAATAAGAGCTAAATTAATGTGGCGTGATGCCGTTATCTGTTCCTCTTCCAGATGTGGAACTAAAACCGATAGTTTCCAAAGCACTGCAGTCTGAACGACCCTTACCCTGACCTTTATTCAACCCTGGTCCAGTCTGGATCTGTTGGATAATAGATATCTAGATGAATATTAACATTTATCAATATTATTGATGTGCATTTCCTTAACATTTTAACGTTAAATAATCAACTACTTTGCTGTCATTGCATCTCTGTTTTCAGTGAAGACGTCACACACTCCTCTGACCAAACACACAATCAGTGACACAAACAAGATGGAAACAAACGTCGCATGGTTCCAGGTTTACTGATACCGATGCGTTACTAATACGTTACCGATGCTGATTTATGGCTAATTATCAGCTCCTTCGCTGCCGGCAGAGAAAAGAAGAAACAAAAACTAACCAAGTTAAAGATCAGAATGGAAACTTGCTGCCTTTGTTTTCTACTTCATTCCCAAACAGATGTCGGCTCTGTGTTTCTCCCAACATCTGGAGACATGAAGGACGAAAGTTGCTGGAGTTCAGAAGCAGGAAGTAACCTGACATGACGCTTCCTGCTGCAGGTTGTGCTGCAACACAGTCTGCAGCAGGAAGACTGGAAAAAAATCGCAGGAAAAGTTTTGGTCCGTTTTCCTGCAGCACCTGTTACAGTATTCTAATTAATGCTGGTAAAAGGTTTTAGATGACTAATTACAGTAAGATGAATAATTAATGCCGCTAAATAAAAAGTACCACTACAACCAAAAACAATAATAAAGTTCATTTGTTAAGTATTGGATAGATAATGAATAAAACTCTGAATTATGTCTGTTGGACGGTTTCAGTGTTTAATCTGATTATTGACGGTGCTGTTAATTAATTATAACTGATTAGTAGATGGTTTCTAAATTATTTGATTAGGCCTGTCAGTTTATTAAACTAGGATGTAGCAGATCACAGGATCATTTCTCATATTCATGTTTTTATTTGTTCATTGCAGCTTAATGTTGCTTGCTACTTGCACAATGATGCCCTTTTGTCTGCAACAGTAAAATAATTTAGCGGTTCTTGTGCTCTGAGCGCCGCAGAGCAGCGTTAAGAGAGGAAATGTTTTCAGAGCCTTGGAGGCGGAGCTAGCTCCTCCTCTCAGCTGCAGCTTCCAAGCTCCCGTCTCTCAACTCCTTCAGACTAGCCAGCAGCAATTGGCAGACACCTGGAGGAACTGCATCAGGTTCTCTGAGCAGCTTTGGTAGAAACGTATCAGGGTTGAGACAAGAGACATGTTGGCATGACCTCCTGGAGGCGGAGCTTCGGAGCTTTTAAAGAGACAGAAGGCGTTAAATCGGGAAGTAAAATTTCTTTTAAATTATATTTTATATATTATTTAACAGCATCTTTCTGACATGTGAAGGTGACATAGTTACTGGATTGTGCTATAAAATGGAACAATGTGCCTGGAAAACACAATAACCGCAGCTTTAACCAGGCTGCTCCTGCAACCACCACTAATAATACTATTATTACCAATAATGATAATAATAATTACTATTATTTCTCGCCCCTCTCCCCCCCTGCAGGCTGGTTCCAGTCAGGTGACGGCGTTGACGACTCGGACCTTCTCCTCATCGTCTCTGGTTCCTCTCAGGTCGACCCCCTCCTACCCCCCATCAGGACCGCCGCCCCCCCAGCAGCCGTGGGGCGAGGAGGAGGAGAGGAAGAGGCGTGGCTTGTTGCCTCGGCGACTCTTCAGGCGTAGGTACGGAGAGCGGTGAGGAGGATTGGCTCCGCCCCTCACCATGTCGGACTTGGAGGCAGAGTGTCTGGGCCTCGGCCTGCCGCCGGACTGCGGCTCCCCCCCGCCTCTGGACGGCGCCGCCCCCCCCCACGCCCACCCTGGCGATGCTGTCGTCGGACTGCCCCACGCCCACGCTCAGCTCGCTGGCGGCAGAGATCGCCGAGCCGCTGGTGATGCTGCCGTGCGTGAAGAGCGAGCCGCAGGACGGTGACCTGGAGCCCATCCGGACCGTAGACCTGTCCGAGATCCAGCCGCTGTCCACCGCTGAGCTGGGCCACGACCAGATCAAGATGGAGATCAGCGGCCTCGACTACATCAAGTCTGAGCACCACGGTCACCATGACAACCACCAGCTGGCGTTCCACCACGGCGACGCGTCAGAGCTGGACTACAAGTCGCATTACGAGCCCTGCTCCGTGTTCGACTACATCTCCCAGGTACTAGAGGCGGTTCTGACACGGCCCGGTCAGGTCAGAACCGGGTCAGAACCGGAGTCTTGATGGTTCTGGAGTTTTCATGACAAAGATTTATTTCACTGAGACGTTTTGATTAATTCAGTTAGATTTACTTCGATTTTATGAGTTAAATTTTGTTTAGTTTGCATTAATCATTAGTTAAATGTTCAGTTTATATAAATTAGAAACAGTTTTTTAGTTACATGTCTTTTTGTTTTCATTACATATGTAGTTTTTTTTTTTTTAGATTAGTTAAAAATTGTTAGTTATAATAAAACTAATAAACTTTCTCCCAGTTTCAACAGTCTGGACCCGTTATCATAAACCTTTAAATCTGACTTGGTGATATTTATTAGCAGCAACATAAAATATGGAAGAACCAAAAAAATACCAAGCTAGCGCTGAAATGCTAACCCATCAGAGCAGTCACTAGATTCTGAAAACATGGCCGACATCATACATGACTGATTTTTATTAATTACAATATTTAAAAAATATATGTATTAGCAGAAAAAAGTCATTTTAATGATAAAGTTTGGACAGTTATCCGACACCAGGCTCCGTCTTGCTCAGTTGCCTCAAAGTTCTGCTGCCTATTTGATGCTGGTGTTTTAAAAGATGAAATATTTTCTTATTTCTAAAAGTGAAGCTTAATAAATGCTCAATATACTTTGTTTTATATTTAAATTGTGATGGAGGAGTTATAAAATTATGACTTTGTTCTCCAAATGGAAATGATTTTCTCAGCCGCTCCGCTGTAGATCTGTGGTCTACAGAACTCGTGGCGGTTCTGGTCGGTTCCAGGTCCGACTCATCGGGTGGTTTTCCTCCTGCAGGTCACCGACACCTTGGAGTACATCAAGTCGGACCATGCCGTGGACCTGCACTGCTACTACAGCGCCGAACTGGGCGCGCTTAAGTCCGAGTACCCGGAGGCCGGCGCCGTGTCGGCCCACCTGCACCACAACGGCCTGGAGTCCATCCACATGGCCGAGCTGCGCACCGAGCTCAACAAGCTGCGGCCCGACGCCCTGCTGCTAGACGGGCTGGGCAAACCCGACCCCGACTTTGGAGAGGCCACGCTGTACGAGCTGCAGCCGGCCGCGGACGGGCCGGGCCGGGCGGGCCAGGCCGGCGCCGGACTGGGTCTGCTCATCACCACCAAGACCCAGAGTCCCACGGTGAGGAAACCGCGCAACATGCAGGGAGAGAAACCGTTCTCCTGCACGCAGTGCGGGAAGAACTTCAGCACGCTGGGCAACCTGAAGACGCACCAGCGCATCCACACGGGCGAGCGGCCGTACACCTGCTCGCAGTGCGGCAAGAGCTTCGGCCAGGCCGGAAACCTGAAGCGCCACCAGCTGATCCACACGGGCCAGAAGCCCTACGTCTGCGCCCACTGCCCCAAGGGCTTCACCAAGGCCGACGACCTGCGCTCGCACCAGCGACTGCACACCGGCGAGCGGCCCTTCATCTGCGCCGCCTGCGGAAAGAGCTTCGGTCAGTCCAAGGAGCTGAAGGCGCACCAGCTGAGCCACACGGGCGAGCGGCCGTTCTGCTGCCAGCACTGCGGCAAGAGCTTCACCAAGGAGACCAGCTACCGCAACCACGTCCAGATCCACACGGGCGAGAAGCCCTTCTCCTGCTCGCAGTGCGGGAAGACTTTCAGCAACTCGGGCGTCCTGAAGACCCACGAGAAGATCCACACGGGGGAGCGGCCGTTCGGCTGCACGCAGTGCGGCAAGAGCTTCGGCCGGCTGGGCCACCTCAAGGCGCACCAGCAGATCCACACGGGGGAGCGGCCGTACGCCTGCCCCCGCTGCGGCAAGACTTTCAGCCAGTCGGGCCACCTGAAGGCACACGAGCAGATCCACAAACGGGAGCGGGCCGACACGGCCAGCACCAGCAGCGACGGCGGCAGCAGCGCCGTGAGCAGCGACAGCAGCTAAACCCGACCTTTAACCTCCGGAGAGTCAAAGTATTATTCCTGTTTTTATACAAGCGCTATATAAAGGTTTCTTTATGAATTTTCTTACATTTTCATACCTTTGTGCTCTTTTACATTTTATCTGTGGACAGAGTGAAAGGAGCGACTTATGCAAGGCTGAATGTGTGTGCGTGTGTGCGTGTGTGCGTGTGTGCGTGTGTGCGTGTGTGCGTGTGTG
>VMRN01000529.1:487-28513 GCA_010277015.1 Poeciliopsis turrubarensis
ACGCACACACACGCACACACGCACGCACACACACATAAATTTTAGAAAGAGCAATTAACTCAACTCAGTTGTCATTCTTATGAACTGTAAGAGGAAACCAGAGTACATGGACTGAACTTTTCCAATCATTTTGATCAGTTCACATCAGAGGCATCCGGCTGCTGACAGCAAAAATCCCCAAGGAATTTAAATGTACGAGAACATTTCAGGAAGAAAATCAGATGATAATCTATTCAGGATTAAGCCAAAAGCTTAACGACTACTAAAGGTGTAACACATCAACTGGAAAAACACCCCCAAAAAACACAGCCGTTTAATTTGTTTCAATCAGGACGATGACGGCTTCTATCACTGATTAATAATCTGAAATGACGGACGTGTCAAACACCAAACCTCCGGTGGATAAAACTAGACACACACTTTGACATTTAACTTTAAAAACCTTCAGAGAGACAAACAGTGGGATCTGAATGACCTTCCTCTTTGTTTGGCCTCTTCGACGACTGTTTGCTCAACTCCTGGGGTAACTGGCATGCTGACACATTTTCATTAGTTTCTTTTTTGGCTTCTTCTGCACAAGCCAGCATAAGGATGTCCTGCATGCTGGTCTGGAATCAGGGATTCATCATTAACCGTGGCGTCTTTTCATGCCTGCTGATCACGTTTTAACGGCAGCCGAAGACGACCTGCGTGATGCAGAAAGCAGTTTTTTTTCCAAGTTGGACATCGTGCAAAATCAACCTGTTTTTCATACTTTACATCATCTTATCATGTTGTTCCCTCAGTACAAACATACCTGGAGTGTCGCTTTGATTCTGTTTGTACTTGGGTTCGACTTCTGCTGCACATCATGATGGTTTAAAAACACCTTTTTAATTGATTGTAAACAAAAGAAAACGCAATAATGGACAGAAGTAATACATAATTTGAGCTATTTTTTTTTCTTAAAAAACCATTGTCATATTTTTCAGAGTTGTAATTCATGTAATAACGGCCAATGATATAACATTTTCTCGTCTATCACACTAAGACTTGTGAAATACACCAAACATTTGTGATTCATCCCCCGATCTCTTCTTATAACAAGGCTCCCTATCAATTCATTGTCAGTGAACATAATAAAAAAAAAAAAAAACTAACTAATGATCCAAAATATATATTCAATCTTACGCACACGACTCTCTCCAGCGTCAGAGAATATCTGAACCAAGTGAACCGAGGCAGAGCGAGCCCCGAGATTCACCCCAATGATCAGAACATTGTGGCTAATGAATGGAGCACACACACGCACACACACACACACGCACACACACACACACACACACACGCACACGCACACACTCTCACATTACACCTCTGAAAAATGAACGGGAATGTCAAGAGGTGAGCGGCATTCTGCTGAGGGAGGAATCAAAGAGCGGCGAAGGAAACGCTTTCTGAGTCGATAACATGCAGCTCTCGTTATTTCTGGCTCCATTAAGTTTCTCATTAAGACTCTGTGCTTCATCACGGAGGTAACAGAATGAAGCTGAGGAACACAAACAAATTCAGTTTTACGTTTTTGTGGTTCTTAAGTTGCTCCTTTCTTCTGTTTATTTTTTTTTAATAATAAATATTAGGTCTCTGAACTGGAATTATGTCCATTAAATCTTATTATTGGTTTGATTGTTAAAAACTCCATTCACCTTATGTCCATTTGGTACTTTAATCAGTAATTCAGACTGTCAAGGCAGATCACAGGTTCAGTACATTACAGATATGATCACCACCTGAGTAAAATAGAAATTGAAAACCGTAAAAATAACTTCAAATCTTTGCTACAGTGTGTAATTTTTATTACGAAAAATATACTTATTTCTTACATATTTGTTAAAACTGTTTCTTTGTCATGACAGCTTAAGACAAATATTCCATGAAGAAGAATCCAACTCCTCTGCCTTCTCCCCGTGCTGCCAGAAATTCTCCGCTCAGTCAGAAAGAACCAATCAGAGGCAGGAGGAGGGGTGCTGCCGTATCAATAACAAGGCGCTCACATCGCTCCCACCCGCTGCTTTCTGCTACGCTACAGCTTCTAACCGTCAGCACAGCCTGCTGTGAAGCGTCATTCTAGTCAGCATAGCCACCGATGACGGCGCCAGCTGCTTCTCAACCATTAGAACCTCTAGCAGCGCATACACGAGCTTGAGTGGCAGCGATAGGCCCCTCCTCCTGACTCTGATTAGCTGTTTCTGACCGGGAGCGCTGCATTTCTTCAGACAGCAGTAAGTAGATTGATCTTTTCACAGATATGGTGACAGCTTTAACAAATAAGGAAAACAATATATGTTTTTTTATGAAAGTTACATACTTCAGCTTTAACAGGTGGAGAAATTTCACGGCTAGACTTGGTGATTTTTTTTTTTTTTCAAGGTATCACTTAAAATCTAAAAACAAAGCAAATACTTTTTGGTTTTTCAGAAATCATTTCTGCCTTGCAGCCTCCACTTAAAAGTTTCAGTTGTTTCTGCCATCGGTGAGAAAGACACGGACTCATTTATCTAAGCAAGCGGCGATCATGTTAGTGCAGATTCTTGCGTAACCACAGATCCATTAGTCCTTGTGTGAAATCTGCGTGTGTGTGTGTGTGTGTGTTCGGCCTCGAGCTGCTGTGTGTGGACAAATAAATGTGACAGTAAGTCATGAGAGGTCCAATCATCCAGCATCTGCTCTCTGCTGCAGCTCATTTGGAAAAGCGCCGCCGGGCAACTGGCGTCGCCCGAGCCGCGGCGCCGCCGAGCAGCTTACATGCAATCATCTTGGTCCTGAATGTCACGTTCATTTTTCATTAGACGTGATTTATCTTAGCCATTCTTTCTGCAGATAATGCGGACGAACGTAAGCAGTCGGCTGAAACGGTTAGCTGGTGATGAAGGGAAAAAGACCAGATCCTAAAGGTTTTTATTAAACCAGTTAACTTCTAATTAAACTTGAAAAGAGACAAAAGTAGCTTTTCAGCAAGATATAGAAGCTTGTTTTAATTAATAAGTACTAATAATTCCTTAGTTATAATAATAATAAAAGTAGTTATAATGGCAAATTACATAGTTTGTTAAGCGTGAAAATAAACCAGTAGAATGAATACTTTATTATTGTAATTGCTATTATTATCATTATGGAATTATTGACTTAAAACAAACTCTTATATCCTGATTTAAAACAAATTTCTTGGTTAGTGCAGCACAGTTTCCTCACAGTCAGCAACATTTGACAAATGTTTCGTAAAAAACATTTGTTCCTCCTTTAATGTGTCTGTAGAGCTGCTGTCACACATGCTGGCTTATATAGAAACGTGTTGGAACATGAAGAAATGTATTTCATCTGGCTTCCTATGAAATCCTGTCACTTCTGTGCGGCACATGTGCAGCAGAACGATGAGGCGACACTATTTGCCTCATTATTAGCTTTAAGAAAAAGGAAACTGCTTTATGTGCAACAGAAACGCCGGAGTGTAGTGAAATATTAAAAGAGCAATCATGTAGCTCAAAGGACACTGTTTTGTACTTTAATGAAGTGAAACATTTGCTTCTCCATGTCTGCCTGAAGAAACACACTGCAACTGTGAAAACACAGTGCGTGTATGCGTGTGTGTGTGTGCGTGTGTGTGCGTGTGTGTGCGTGTGTGTGCGTGTGTGGGCGTGAACTTTATTCTATAAAAATCTGGGCACTAACTAACAGAGAAGGAGCCGACATCATACATCAGTGTTTTGTGTTGCCGCACCTTCTTTAAATGGATGATCTCATTTCTGCCGTTTATAAAAGATCTCATTACCAGATATGAAGCTTACCGGGAGCTAAAGATTGAATCAGCTCCTTTTCATCTCAGCGTTTCTTTTAAAAGTTTGCCGCTTGAGAGCAGAACGTGACGGACCTCCGGTCGCCGCGGTCCTGCTTCTTTTGTGTCCATTCAAAGGACAAAACACCTGATCAGAGATCTCTGCTGATGCAGCATTCTGCTCAGCCTGTCATAGTCTCGGATTTCCAATGTGTGGTTTCAATGTACAAAGTTTCCTTTCTGTTCAGAGTGAAGGGTTCGTTGGCTTACTTGTAAAAGTTGGTTTCCAGTGAGTCAGGGCTTATCCTAATAAAGTGAAGACCACAAAAAATATGGAGTTCAAATGCAGAGAGTGTAAAGATCTGGGGTCTATGTAACTTTGATTAAAAGAAAAGAAATGTTTTTTACATATTTCTTCAAATTGTCGCTAAATCCTGGCTGTATGACATGAGACTAATAATCTATGACAAAATGAAGCTCCTCCTCCTCCGCACTGAGTCACTACTGCCAACTGAAGAAATTCACAACCAATCAGAGTAAAGAGGAGGGTCTTAGTGCTATCAATCATTCTCGTTTACAAATGGCAGAGAAACAACTTACCTGGAAAACTGTCATTTGCGAACTAACTACCTGCGCTAGCACTCACAACAGGCTCTGCTGACGGGAAAAAGTTCCAGTGTAGCACAGGGCGAGGGGGAGAGGGTGTGAGCGGTGAGTACACAAGAGTGAGTGACAGCACTAAGACGCTGCTCTTGGCTCTGATTGGTTGTTTTTGACCAGGAGTGGTGCATTTCTTCAGCTGACAGCGTTAGCTCAGGGAGGAGGAGGAGCTTCGTTTTTACACACATTATCTGTCATGACAAAGTTTTTGTTTTATCTAATATGTTTAAAAAAACATTTTTTTCTGTTTTTTTTTTTTTGTTTTTTTTACAAAGTTGTCCAATTCAACAAAATCTCTAAACAAAACCAATTTTTTTCATGCCCCAAATATTGGATATTTGAGGCGTTTCAAGTAGAAAGGAGAGTTTCTGATTAATCCGTATAATGGAGCATCATCATTTGAATTAAGTACCTTCATATTCCACTGCTGCGCAGTATAAATCTGACCAGAAACAGTGCAGATAAAACGTCATAATTGACTGAATGTTTTGCATTTTGTTTGCTCTTAAAAGCGCCACCTGGTCGCACGTCTTCCTGGTGAGTTAAACCCAAGCAAAGAGAGAGAGGGTTGATGATGGACACACCTGACTGGAAATGAAAGCAGCCCAGAGTCCCAGGAGAACATGAAAGCCCTGCTGCTCTGCTGAAATGGACAGCAATGACATGCTGGTCTGTATGCTGGTCTCTGTCGGCTTCCAACACAAAGAACTTCATTATCCTGCAGACCGCATGTCATCAGTGAACAACCTCCGTGGGCATGGAGAGTGAAAACAGCAGCTGGCTTTTTTTTTTTGTGTGTGTGTTTCACAAAATGCAATTATGGTCTTTGCATCGTCTTTACAGAGAAGCCAAGAGGACCGGGTTGTTTTGAGACCTTCAAGACACTCAACCACCAACACATTAATATTTATGGTCCACTCCAGTGACCCTGGCCTGAAGAAGCCAATAGAACCACATCATCTGCAAAAAACTAACATGATGAGGTGTGAACAGCTACAATGGTGTGTTAAGGTTATTGTAGATAGAAAAAAAAGGAAAAAAAAGGAGTCAAAAAAAAAAAACTTCAGAAATTTTGAAAGCAATTTTTGTGCTTTTAGAAAAAATTCAGAAATGTTCAAGTTTTTCAGAGAAAATTTCTGAGATTATTCTCAAAATTTGTTTTTTGCTTGGAATTTACTTTTTTTTCTGTCTACAATAACCCTAATACAGCATTGTAGAAAACAATGGTGTACCCTTATTGTTATAAACTATGCACTTATTGCGCATAGTTTAAAACTGTAACTAAGCATTGTAAAGCAGTCAATCCAGGGGAACCATTTAGTTTCCATGGTTGTCTCGCCAAGAGCAGGGTTAAAAAAAAACAAAACAAAAACAAATTAAAAAAAAGCAACTATGTTACCATCTGCGATAGTACAAAGGTTGTTACCATAGTGTGTATTAATGCATATTAATGTAAATTTGGTTTCAAAATATTAAATCAGGCAGTGTTTTTAGAGAGGGGCTCAAATATTTGGAATTTAGTTATTCAAGAGCAGCTGTGGTCCCTATTCCTGACCCCTGATCCTTCTAAAGGTCCCCTCACTTTCTCACCAGTCCCTCTTCCTTAGAAGTGGGAACCACAAACCAGTCGTGAGGCTTTTTCTGGATTTTTGGCTGCAGTTTTCTGAATTGGCCAGTAGATGACACCATAGCACCAGGACTGGTGGGGGGATTTAAACCTCATCTTTCAGATTTTAGAGTTTTTTACGTACTTTATAGACCTCTTGGTTACTTACCTGCATCCATAACATAATCATTATCACATATATCATCTTACCAATTCATATATAGGAGATGTAGCATCTAAACCTATGTTTTGGGCAACATGTTCTAATGTTGTCTAAATGTACTTATTGAAACACTGTTTTTTATTTGTTTGTATATCGTTATGATCGCATTTGCCTTCTGATTTTTGTTCATTTTTCTACTTTATTTCAACTCAGACTCACTGAAGCCTACCAGCAGAGTTCACTTCCTGGACACCGCTATATGCAAAGGCTCACGTTTCAGGAACCGCACATGGATCGTACATTAAAGATCCATGTGATCCACCTGCTCTCCTCTACAAATCCAACTATAAGCCCAAGACTAAATCAAATCAACTGCTGCTCAGATTTCAGTGTATCTGCACCTGGCCAGCAGAATTCTGACTCTATGCACCAGGTTTGGCATCTCTGGCACAAATAGTTTTGAGTTATTTCACTTGCACAATATGCTAACCCTCACCTTGGAACCCTGATCCTAACGCTCGCTGGTACTTGACCTATTGACCTTTTTGATGATTCACAGTAAATAATAAAAAAAAAACCTACAAACGTAAACTATATAAATATTGTATAAATAAGTTCCTTTATTATTTAATAAAACCCAGGATGGGCTGAGGGACAGGAGTGTCAGGACGCCTGAGCATCTTAAATGTTGTCGCCTTTGAACGAGATCCCCAATCTCCATCATCCAAACAATCCGAGATTTGAGCATTTTTCATTAAACATCAAAATATATTTTCAAATATTTATTTTACATTTAATTAATTTACTTTTTTGAGTAGCAGTACTGGATGCTGGTAATGGACTGATGCCGGTATTGGGACACCACTTTTGATAATGGCAGCTTCTCCTCTCAGAACTTTCACTTTGAAATCGGGTTGAATTAGTTTTAGAAGTTTGGATAATACGCTTCAAGGGTTTTGTTTCTATACATTCTGGACCAAGGCAAACCCCTGGAAATGTCTGATAAATTTTGTTGAGCTCATGTAACCAGAATCTTTAATGGTCACAATCCCAATAATGAAATTTCCACAACTTTCAAAACATTTTTCACCCACTCTTTAATTGCAAAGCCAACAAGTACAAAACACAGTGGAACTTTAGCAAATCAGAAAAAACAAAGGGTTGCAGAAACAGTTGAACTCTGTTTAATTATTTCCAAAGACAGTACATGCCCTCTAAGCCTAACATGATCTATGTGTCCATGACTTCTGGGATCTTAACTCAGTCTTTGTCCTTATTAGGACATGTTTCCTGTGTATCTTCATGAGCATCTCTGAACCTGGATTGTGTGTCTGCTGTCTGGAAGCATAACTAGCTAACTTTTGTAGTTCTGTAACCTTTTGTTTATTTTCCCAATCATCTAGCACTAGAGCTAATCTGCACATCGTTGCAAGATCTTGTGATCTTCCCGTTACTTCCAGGTGCATGATCCCTGCCATCGAATGAACTTCCTCTTTATACTGAGGTCATAGCTTATCATGACCCCACTTCACCTTTCCTCATGTCTTTCTGTCCCAGTAAACAGATCCTTTTCACTCATGCCACCTCTGAGTCATCTCCTGTCCCTTATAACAGAGTAGTATATTTTATACATATTAAATCACAACATTAATTAAATCAGATATTTACTTTTTTACCTCACATTACTTTCCAACTATTGATATCACTGTTCAACACTATTCACTAGGGATATCTGTAACATTCAATTCCCGAGTTATAAAAATCATTTATTGACTGCTTACAGTTTCAAATGGTCAATTATAGGGGAGACTAAGGTAAAGTCAGAAATTATTCTGACTTTTCCTGATGTTTTAGTGGTAAAACATTATGTTGGGGGTGGAAGGGCGAGGGATATAACTCAACATTATCCCTGTCCTCCACAGGGTATGCTGAGCCAAGAGATAACTGTTATTCAAGATGCTATTTTATGAAAAAAAGCTATGTTTATACTCATTCTGAGTGCTTAAAGAGAAGCACAACATCCTAGATATACATTTTGCCAATTAAACTAAGATTGCCTTGTTGTCGTGATTCTAGAAACTAAAAATGACTCATCTTACCACAGTCTCCCCTACAGCCCATGCAGCTTAGATCAACTTACTAAAATTACAAGTTTTCCATAATTACATGATTAGACACAGAAAGAAAAATATTAAATCAAGGTCTATAGGACAAAAAAGCAAAGCATGACCTCATTGCATGAACTGAAGCTATCTCCCTTTAGTTTTAAATGTTTTTTTTTTTTTTTTTTCGCATTGTCAATTTTAGAGTTTGACTTCTAAAACCTTGTCATGAACTGCTTCTGAAAACTAACCTTTTTCTTAAAGGGCATGGAGACAAGACGACTGTTTCTTTTCAATTTGACAGAGTCCTGTTTCATCACTGCAAATAAATTGGGATAACTAAAAATATGCTGGGTTTTACTTCTTTCAACTTCACCCCTCCCTTGTTAAGCTTGAATCTTCAGCATAGAATAAATCAGAAGCTTCTAGATTATTTACTTCATACTAACAGAAATTATAAGACCCCAGAGTCATAGTAAAGGCATCTGATTGTCAAATCTGTCCTTATTCGTCACACTTGTCCCCGATCTGGGGTAGCATCTCAAACTGCTGCAGCTTCATCATCAGAAAACAGTTCAGCTTGTCTCCCTTAACAAAGATGGTTCCCACCTGCAGAGAAAAGGAGCAACAGAGAAAATCACTGAGCGTTTCCAGCCTCTCTCCATCAGCCGTCGGTTAGTGATGAAGCATAACCAGTAGAAAGAGCAGCAAGGACTTCTTTCCTGCTCAGAGAGCAGCTTTGGAGTGGAGCCAGCTTCCTTTCTCTCAGATCTTAACACGGCCGAGCGAACGCACTGAGCTTCAAGCTCTTTATGCCTGCACACACTTTTTGTCTCAAGTGCGCTTCCTCTACAGGTTTCACTCAAGTTCATAAATATGGAGGCAGTCTCTGAACCCATCTGGATGAAACTAAGATCTGGTGAGACAGGATCTCACCAGATCCTGTCAGATCCAACATGTATAGAGTGAACCTTCCAACATGACTCTATACATGTTGGAAGGTTGATTTGAAAGATGAACACAAAAACAGTTATTTTCGCATCGACACAAACAGAGGTACACAACAAGCAACAAACATCCGATTAGTCAATTGTTGTATATTGTTATGTCCACTCAAGAAGTCTTTCATTATTCTTCTCTCACTGAGAAGCAGCTCTATTGGAAACACTGGACTGTTGATTTGATACTAGCAGGGTTTAGTTCTTTACTGCTGAGAGCTGAACTCACTCCAGCCATCTACTGACCTTAGAGCCTTTACAAGATCCTTCAGCTGCTGAACATCTGACCTCTTCAGGTTGTTGTAGCTCAGGTCCATTTCTGTCAGGTGGGAGGTGTTGGACTTCAGAGCAGAGACCAGAGAAGCACAGCTGATCTCTGACAAACTGCAGCCATTCAGTCTGAAAGAATGACAAATAGTGAGATGAAGCCTTCAGGATATGGGTTAAAAAAAAAGTCCAACAGAACCAGTTCACGAACTGATCTTAATGACATTCAGTATAGACTAGGTGACTTCAGCTCTTAAACTCTGTCAGCTCCACCAGTAGAAGCTCTGCTTCTGTAGCCAAATTATCCAAATTTTACTTAAACAACCAAGACAATGGAAATTCTGGAGGAAATATGAACAAATGTAGATTCATACGGAAAAATTCAATTATTTCCACAGCCATAAAAACATGACATCATGGAGAAAGTTTCATTTCATTTCACTGACTTTAAGAGCTGAAACACATAGAACTAGAACTTAGTGGAAAAGGTATTATATAGGTTATATAGGTATTATGAACATATATAGTTATTAGAATAGAAGATATGAGCTTTGTTTTTCAGCTGGATTATATAAAATTATTCATAGAAATATGAACTGAACTACACTTGTACCTCAATATCTGTATTTTGCATAGAGGAGTCTGTAGGAAACCACTGAGCTCCTTCACTCCAGCATCTTTCAGGTCTTTGTTCTCACTCAGGTCAAGTTCTGTGAGGTGGGAGGGGTTGGACTTCAGAGCTGAGACCAGAGAAGCACAGCTGATCTCTGACAACCTGCACTCCTTCAATCTGCATCAAGAAAAAAAAAAAAACAAAAAAAAACAAAAACATCAACAACATGAGCTGTAGACATCAGGATGCAGGTTAAAGCTGATGTCCGAACAAATACATAATAAAAAAGTAGGAAATAGATTTCAGTGACTGTAAAAGTCAGTGAAAAATAATGAGTTGCAATAAAGGCAGGTCGTTTCCACAATGACTGTAACCTACTTGGTGGAACTGAGTGATTTATTTGCATGATGAACAACAGTAATTCATACAAAAATATGCCAATAAGAAATATTCTTTTTCCAGCTTTTACTCTGCAACACATCTGGGACACATTTCAGACACTTCATAAAAAAATGCTAAAAAAATGCCTGCTCAGCATCAAGTGAGCATTGGTATGGGGAAGGAAGTGGATTTAATGTGTTATGCATTGGTAAAACTGGCCATTCTTTCCATCCGATCAAAATTAAAGCCACCCTGTCCTCTCGTGAACTGAAAGTCATTTGTCAACTATCTGTCAATCAAAATTTTTAAAAATCATATTTCATGGTAAATATTTATGAGATCATTATATTATGGGGAACTTTGACGTTCATTTTGACACTGAGAGCGAAATGAAGACTAAAATGCTAACCTTAGACTCAAGTGACTTTACTCAAAGAACTGACAGTTCTACCAACTCTTATGATCATATCTCAGACCTTGAGGTAACATATGGAATTGAGTGTAAAGAAATAATCACTTCCATTAAGCGTGTGCTGTCTGATCAGTTTTCATAAACTGAGTTTGTTTTTGTTTTAAGTATTCCAAACCTGAGACAAAATTGTATTCTTTATCAAACAATGAGGTTAAAACATATAAAGAATCTGTTTCATGTTTAATTTCCTTTCAATCTCAGAAATGCAGATGGAGGGAGCGATTTAATCTGAAGCCCTTCTTAAATGCAAGCTCTTGTTCATATTGGGTGTGACACACAATTTAGTCTCCTTAGAAATTAAGTTCTCCATAGGATGGGTTTAATTGAGAGCGGCATTCTTTAAAGCAGGATAATAAAAAACTGAGAGAAAATGGTGCTGTACATATCTAGAAGAGTCCTACTTAACTTGGACAAATAGTCTACTAGTGTATAAAAAGACCCTTCACTAGGCTAGAACATTATATTTTTGAGGAGATTTCTTATTGACAGATTTCCAGCTAATACCCTTCACTGTTGGTCCCTTCCTCCCCAGAAACATTAGTCATCATTGCTTCCTGAACAATATTTGTCATTTGTAAAATCTCATTCAACCTCTAAAGGGTCGCAGTCCTTCAGTTGAACCAGACCCCTCTTCTTTACCACTTAATCTAGCTTCTTCCTCAAAAACTCAGCTGCCCAAATCTTCCCTGAAATTTCCCACATTTTCTCTGCTTCTGTGTGCTTAGCCCTAATTGTTTTACATTTTGACTTGCCCCCATTCTGTCACAAGAAGGTTTGACCTCATTTTTACAGACCAGAACTGTGACACTTTGCAATGCCATGGCATTTATAGTCGTCTGTGAGAAATATTTACCATTATAAGCCACAGAAACACATTAGTTCATCTTTTCAAATAATTCAGGCGGTTTTGTGGCGTCAGTGACATCAATTAATCAAAGGAAGTTTTAAAAAAATAACTTAACTAAAACTGAACAAAACCAGAGAAGAAAAAAAAAACAGACCTTACAATTAATCAGTAAATCATCGTCCATATATCTGCAGTGCAGTGACAGCTAAACTTTGACGTCAGACATATCAGCTCTGTTTTGAAGGCTTACGTCAGTTTTTGTATTTTGCAGAGAGGAGTCTGTAGATAACCACACAGCTCCTTCACTCCAGCATCTTTCAGGTCGTAGTTCTTGCTCAGCTCCAGCTCTGTCAGATCGGAGGGGTTGGACTTCAGAGCTGAGGCCAGAGAAGCACAGCTGACCTGTGACAACTGGCACCACTTCAATCTAAGTAAAGAACACATTTTGGGAGATGAGGCCAACGGGATCAAGGTTAAACTTAAATATGAACACTACAAAAAAAATATAGGAAATTAATTTCACCTAACGTAAAAGTGACAAATACGTGATGACCTGATGTTATATGTATATGTCTATATATTTTCAGAATGAAAACTATCCTAACATTCATTGATCCTGGTGAAGAGCTTCCTCCAGAAAACCAGGGTGGCTGTTACTGACTGCCCTGCACAAACCCCTGACTTGAATCCCATTGAAAATGTGAGCTGAACCAGGGTTCATGCGAGAAGACCATTGAATTGGAAAGAATTTGAAAGATTTGCCAAAGAAGAATTGGCTGGGATTCCTCTGGAGACTTGAAAGAGATTTTACAAATTACCATAAATACATGCTGTTATTTAGCAAAGAGGATGCAAAATTGACTATTGGAGTAAGAGGCACTAATAATTAATGTACAGATAGATTTATCTATCTTGATAGTGTGCATACATCCTTGTACCCTCCACCAACACTCCCATCAATACCAGTGCTGCTGTCTACCCACTTTCCCTTTCCCTTCTCCAAGACATGTTCTCTGCTGTTGGGCTCTGACCCACTCCAAGGGAACAACAGCTTTAAAACAAAGATGAGGTGGAGGAATGTGGTGATGCAGTCAGTTTTACTTTCATTTCTGATGCCTTTGTTTTCTTAATCAGTATTTCATTATATTATGCTGTTTATGAATTCATCATATAATAATAATTTCTACCCTAACAAAGTGGGAATGAGTAAAATACAAAGTTCAACACTTTAAAACTCGAATTAATATATGAAGAGATATGACTTAAAATAAGTATTAAAGTATCAGTGAATGAGTTTATTGAATAAATAGATGAAACAAACCTCAGAATCATCACTTTAGTGATTGAACTCTCCAGGATTTCACACAGATGCTTCATTCCAGAGTCTTTCAGTTCAATGATCCTACTGATTTCCAGATCAGTCAGATGGGAGGGGGTGGACTTCAGAGCTGAGGCCACAGCTTTACATTCAGTCTCTGAGAGATCAGAACCACTAAGTCTGTGATTAGAGAAGAAAGTCAGTTCTGATTAAATCAGACAATCTAGATTATAAACAGACTAAAATGTGATCTAAATCATATCATCTGGATATCATTTTACTGAGGTTGCCACAACAGAATCTCCACTGTTCATGATTAAACTCTTGGAAGACAGACAGCATTCAGAGAACCCTAACCTCAACGCCGCTCCCCAGCTCACAGCCGATCTCTGTCTGGATAAGCATTCTCCCCACAAGACTCATCCAGAAATGACTTTTTCTGAAGCCAAACAAATCACCAAACTTCTTGCTCTCAATTACAAACTCAGAGGAAATTAGAGAGAAGAGGAAAAATTTGTTAACAAGGTTTTCTGTGTGAAAGCAATTATTTTCCATGGCAACGACTGCAATGAAGTATTTATTTTAATGGTCCAAGATTCTATGAAGTGATTTTATTAAAACGGTCAAAGATCCTAAAAGACAAATTATGGACGAATGGCCCAGTAAAATATCTAAGATGTTTTACTTCTAAATTGTGGCTGTGGCTGATTGGATCTTTCATATACGATATAGATTTTCTAGTTCTCAATGTCTTCTATTCATTGCAATTGAATATGAAAACAGATAAAACGTGGGACACTTTTAAATCAGCAAAAAAAAAAAAAAAAAAAAAAAAAAAGCAGTGCTGTCATGAGTGAGCCGAACATTTACGATTTTCAATTGGTGCCTCAGATACAGACAATGAAACTATGCTAGATTTAAGTAGAAGACCTTAAGGCATTGTAAAGAAGATGGAAAAATAGGATGGGGAAAAAGTCTTAAATGTACATTTTTAATAATAGAACCAACTGGAATATTTGTGTGATTATTATTTTTTTTTCTTAAATGTTCCAAGAGGACATTTGTTTTGAACTGGCACTAAGTAAATAAATTGAATTGAACTGAATGGTTGAAAAAGACCAAAGTACTAAAGAAGTAGCTGAAGGCCAACAAGCATCCAGAAGCAACTTGAAGAATTAAGAATAAACAGGAGTACAGTAGTGCTGAATGAAAACTCCTCGACTCACCGAGCCTTTTTGCAGTTTTTCACAGCTGGAACCAGTCTCAGTTTCCCCCCCTCTGACGTGTTGTACTTCTCCAGATCCAACTCATCAACAACCTCTGCTGACATCTGCATCATGTACGCCAGAGCTGAGCACTGGCTCTCTGTGAGCTTCTTCCCTGATTCCAAGAGCTCTTGGATCTCCTGAAAAAATGACTCGTCATTTATCTCTGTCAGACACTGGAAGATGTTGATGCTTCTCTCTGGAGAGATATCATCAGTGTTCATCTCCTTCAGATTTTTGATGATTCTCCGAATGATGTCAGGGTTGATCTCCGTCTTCCTCAGCAGGTCTCCTAAGAGGCTCTGGTTTGATTCCACAGAGAGGCCATGAAGGAAGCGAACAAACTGGTCTAGCTGGCCGTTTTTATTCCTGAGGGATTTTTCCATGACTTTCTTCAGGAACTCATCCAAAGATGAGTAATTATGGTTTTTTCTTAGGAAGCTCTCTATCACCTCTGTGTTCTTAATGGCAAAACAGTGAATCATGTAGACTGCAGCCAGAAACTCCTGGATGCTTCGATGAACAAAGGAGTAGACTGAAGTTTTGCCCAAACCTCTCTCCTCTTTAATGTTCTCGGTGAACACTCCTGAGAACAACAACGCGTCTTTGATGTCAATGTCGCAATGTTTGAGGTCTGATTTATTGAAGACAAATTTCTCTTTCAGCAGCTGCTCCAAAGCCAGTCTTCCCAGAGACCCAACCATCTGCCTGATGTACGTATTTTCAGCTCCACCACCATATTTTTCCGTCTTGGTGTTCTTCTGAATTACCAGGAACTTAATGTACAGCTCAGTAAAAGTATTTGGCAGCTCTGCTCCCTCTCTGAACTTCAGCTCGTTCTCCAGAACATCTGCCGTGATCCAGCAGACCACTGGGATGTGACACATACTGTTCAGATTTCGCGATGTCTTCATGTGGGAGATAATCCTGCTGGCCAGCTGCACATCTTTGAATCTCTTCCTGAAGTACTGCTCCTTCTGTGCGTCAGTGAACCCTCTAACCTCCGTCACCATGTCAATGAACTCATCTGGGATCTGATTGGCTGCTGCAGGTTGCGCGGTTATCCAGATGAGAGCAGAGGGAAGCAGCTTCCCCCTGATGAGGTTCGTCAGCAGGACATCCACTGAAGTGGACTCTGTAACATCAGTCAGGATTTGAGTGTACCGGAAGTCCAGAGGAAGGCGATTCTCATCCAAACCATCAAAGATGAACAAAACCTTTAAGTGTTCAAAGCTGCACATTTCTTTGTTTTTAGAAAAGAAGAGATTGACCAGGTCCACCAAGCTTAACGTTTTCTCTTTCAAGGTATTCAGCTCTCTGAAAGTGAATGGAAATACGAAGTGGATATCCTGGTTGGTTTTGTTTTCAGCCCAATCCAGAATAAACTTCTGTGTTAAGACCGTTTTCCCAATTCCAGCCACACCCGTTGTCATCACTATTCTGATTGGTTCCTCTCTTCCAGGAGGGAGTTTGAAAAGTTCTTCTTGTCTGATTGTTGATCCGTGTTTCCTGGACGACGTTTGAATCTGTCTGACTCCATTTTCATCATTGACCTCTCCAGTCAATTCCTCGGTGATGTACAGCTCTGTGGAGATCTGATTCTGAAAGGTCTGATTTCGAGTTTCAACAATGTCTTCACGGAGATACAGGAACATCTTCTTTAGAGACTCTTTAAGGTCACTTTGACACCGACCAACAATATCTGAATGAAGAGACAAACAAAAACAGGATACACTTAAAAAAAAAAAGAATACAAACTATTACTGATCCTATTACATTACAGCAACAAGGCATTTTAAAGTGCTTTACATCATAACACACACATAAACACAAAGTCATGCAACACAGAATCAACAACTGTAAAGTTTTACATTACAGTAAGTCAAGTGCCATCGTTAAATTCGTAATTGATTACGTTTCTAACAGGTGAATTTTTAGTCGAGATTTAAAGGAAGTCGGTGTTTCAATTGTTTTACAGTTTTCTGGAAGTTTGTTCCAGATTTGTGGTGTGTAGAAGGTGAAAGCTGCTTCTTTGGTGCTGATGCAGAACAGAACCAAAACCAGACGACCTGAGGGGTCTGGAAGGTTGATACAACAACAGCAGACCTTTAATGTATTGTGGTGCTAAACCAATCAGTCATTTATGAACTAACAGAATTTAAAAGTCTATTCTTTGAGCTACAGGGAGTCAGTGTAGGAATTTTAAAACCAGTGTTATGAGCTCCATCATCCTGGTCTTAGTCAGGATGTGAGCAGCAGCGTTCTGGATCTGCTGCAGCTGGAGGATTGAGTTTTTAGTCAGACCTGTGACGACACTGTTGCAATAATCAATGCAACTATAGATAAATGCATGGATGAGTTTCTCTAGGTCAGGCCCTCTCAGAACCATTGTAGCCACTGCTGATACAAGACTAAAGCAAAACAAAGTCCAAAAAGAACCAACTGTGGAAGAAATAAACAAATGAAAGACAACCGGTCCTTTGTGCTCGTCATACTGTTGTAATAAGTGTGAAATTTATTTCACAAGCTCCACTGTTCTGGAGCCCCAGAACATATTAGGAAGATATAACAATCAATTTATGAATGAATGATGTGATAAACTTTGAGTTGCTTTCTCTGTCTACTTTCTGAGTCCCGGTATTGGAGGATAAAATAAAGACTGATGTCTCAGAGAGTTTCACCCCTGTTCTTCATATCATTTCATAACTTTGTTTTTACGCAGAGTTCTGGACTCCATCTGAGTCAATTTTTTGTAAAGGCTTTTATATTCAGGCTTTACAAAGATTCCAAATGTTTCCCTCAGTGCTTCACTGAGCAGAAAGAGATGAAAAACATAGATATAGACTGAGAGGCCACGGTTCATCACACAAGCTATAATTTGTCAGTTTAGATTTGCATCATTTTATGGTTGATACAGAAACAAACTCCTGAGAACTGCAAATGATCATTGAGTTTCCTGGTTATATACATATATACAAACAGCCAAGTTTGTTTTGTCTTCTCTCTATAGCAGTTTTCAACAGCTACTGGCAGTTTCAGTTTAAAACATTTCCATTACTTACCTGAGTCCTGTTGGCCTTCCTGCTGCTCCTCTACTTGAGGTTTCTCAGTCTTATACCTGAAAATACATTATTCATGGTTGTATTTACAAAATCTACTGTCTTTCACTTGTAGTCATTCATAAAGGAAGCAATTAATATTGGAGCAAAAATCCAAAAATAAATTCAAAAAATGGAAAACAAATTAAATCACATCATATCTACACACACACACAGAAAACTTCTCTAAATGACCTAGAAGACCCCACCAGAAAACACACTGTTCATGCCAGAAACAGCAACCAAAACATCAGCACAGTTCATTTCTCCTGCATATACTGACTGTTTTCTCTGTTTTCAGGTACTGAGGTAGAAAGCCTATAATTCGAGAAGCCTCTTCAAATAAAGCCCTCAGTGGCCAGTGTCATAAAATTGCTACATGTGTCTCAGAGGCCAATTTATTGCCATATTTATCAAGTGACAGACTAAGCAGTTTTTGCTTCAAAGATTCTGGTTCAGTGGGAGTGGTGAGCTACCCAACTAAGTGGATTCATCGTAATTTTTTAATTAAAAAAAAAAAGCCCACAACCCAAACATCCTAGTGCGAATTTATCACATGTGCAAGCATGTATATAATTGAGAAAATAAACCAAAGAACACAAACTTGTGGTACTACATCTATAATCCTGGAGCTAAAAGTACTGGAATCTGTGAAACAAGTATGATCTAAACCAGGCTGGTGCTGTTTTTTTGATGTACCCTACTTCTCATATTGCAAATTCAATTAAATTATTCATTGAACTCCAAACCAATTACACCGTGTTCCAAATTATTATGCAAGTCTCATAAAGTTTCATTTTTTTGTTGTGCTATTACATTTATAGATGGTATTGTGTGTCAGGGCTCTTTGAATCACTGTAATTAATTTCAGAGAGCTGGTTGGTTAGTTTGTCTGGTGAGCTCAATTAATGGAAATCTACTTAAGAAGGATGTTCCACATTATTAAGCAGGCCACAGGTTTCAAGCAATATGGGAAAGAGAAAGGAAAATCATCAGATATTGTAGATCCGTATGACAAGATATGTAAACATTAGATATTCACTGAAAACTGAAGCTTTGTCATTGTACTGTGAAGAGATTTGTGGGTGATTCAGAACAAAGATGGTTTGTACAGATAAAGGTATAATGAGGAAGGTTTCTGTTAGACAAATTCATGGGATTAAGAGAGCAGCTGTTAAAATGTCCTTACAAAGTAGCAAACAGTTATTTGAAGCTGCTGGTGCCTCCAGAGGCTTGCGGTGCATGAACCGACTATTGGGCCCCTAATAGTCGGGGCACTATTAGGGGCCCAGCTGTTTGTGAGCTGTTTATAACCAGCTCACAAACAGCAACAATGGCAGTGGGCCCAGCCGTACATGAAGATTAATTTTTAAACAGACTTGTTCACTGATAACTGCTGTGCAACCCTGGATGGTCCAGATGGACACAGTAGTGGATTGGTGGTGGATGACCACCATGTCCCAACATGGCTGTGACATCAGCAAGGAGGTGGTGGAGTCATGCTTTGGGCCCAAATCATGGGGAGAGAGAAAGCTGGTCGGCCCCTTCAGTCTTCTTTATAATCCATAAAATGTTTAAAAAATCTGCTGTGCATAATAATTTGGCACAGTGCATTTTGAGTTTTTTATTTTTGAAAAAAATAAATAAATACTGCTCTCATGGGGAACTTTGTTGAGTGAAATTTGATTTATAATGTAATAGTTCATGACTTGAAAATTATCCTGACCCTCATTTGCATTGACCATTTAAGAAAATCTGAGAAAATATCACTTGCATAATAATTTGGAACACGGTGGAGGCTTTAATTTACATGAGGGATTAGGAGCCAGTGTTGCTGAGGCAGCATAGATAAACTTGATCTGAATCTGGACTTTAGAAGAACTTTTTTTTTAGAAGAACTTACGCTTTATTATCAAAGAGATGTTGACCAGACCCTTGACCTTGAAAATAGGAAAACAACAGCAGAAAATGTTCAGTTTTAATCATAGAATTAGAGAAAAGAAAAACAGTGACCAGTAGAAACCTTGTGAACAGACCTGTGATAGAAGATGACTGTAGTTCAGACCACAGTTGTGGATCAATGGTTTGAAGATGATGAATCATTTCCTTGGAGGCATTGGTTTCCTTCTCCATGACAATGTCAACTAAGCAGGTGGCCATATTTACTGTGGTGTGGTTTTGAAGGATTTGCTCCTTCTCCGATGACTTCAAGATGTTTGCACTCATGAGATCCTTTATGAGTTGTGTCAAGGTTTCTTCAGGCACTTTCCTCACAAAGTAACTAAGCATCCTCTTGAGCTCGTTCTCTGTAAGTAGAAATAAAAATCACTGCAGTTCCTTGATGGGAACTTTATGATGCAGTAACGGCTGAATTTTGGAATCTAACTGTACCTTCGTTTGTAGATGATGGAGTAATCTGCTCCTCTACTTCAGGTGTAACTTTGTCTGTTGATAAGAAGAATGAACGTTTAGCAGGTACTCGTTCTGACGTTTCAGAACAAACTCTTGATCGAGTTTTTTGCTCCATCAGACAGACCTTTATTGCTTTCAATCTTCTTCAGGATCTTCTTTGTGACATCCCTGGTCTTTGGGTGATACGTCTTAATCATAACATCTACTGTGTCCAGTATGTCTGCATCATCCAGCTTGGATTTTCTGATAGGTTTGAAGCCATCCTTTGATTCATCTGCAGTGTGAAGGTACCACTGGAATAACTTCATCTCCTTTTTGTCCAGGGCTTCCAAACTATCCAGAAGCCAAACTTTAAATTCCTGCCATTTTATGAAAAGATTCCCTGTTAGAATATTGGTAAATAAAATCTTTGCGCTCATTAATAAGGAGAGAAGTTATTGACATTCCTATTTGTAGGCAATACAGAAAAAAAAGTTTAATTACGTGTCCTTCATATGGAATGATCTTCTTGAAAATCTTTTCTGCCACCTCATTGGTTTTTGTGGTGTACATCTGAAACATCACATCTGCTGTGTCCAATCTGTCTGCATGTTCCAGACGGCTCCTTTTGATTGGTGTGAAGTCAACGTCGGACTCGTGTAAAGTGTAAAGGTACCATTGGAAGTACTTCAACTCTCTGCTATCCAGCTCTTCCAGATGGGCCTTCAACCATTGCTTTATATCATTTAAAAATAAATGAGGTTAGATAAATTTCATCAACAAAACAGCCATAAGCTATTAGGACTCCAGAATTGGTGGGTCCAGGAACACAGCTACAGGTTTTTTGCATGACTATGTTTGATGTTTTTTTAAAAGCAATGTACAAAACACACTGTTAAGAACAAGTGAAGAAAATCTATTCCCAAATAACCTGAGCATAGCTGCTAACCTTACAGGAGTCAGTCAAAACTTAGGCTATCTAGTGGCATTAAGCTCATAGACAAAGATGGTGACTTACAGCATCATTGTTATCTTCAGGAGATATTTGCAGCCAGACTCCCTTCATGTCCTTGAAGGGTCTATGAGTAATAAAATGATATTAAATTTACTGAAGGTACATTTTTTGATGGAAATATCTATTACAGAAGATAGAGTACATCCAGGCCTTGTGAGATGAGTGGGCATTGGGGGGCATTGTCCACCCACAGAGTCAGCTGAGCTCCCCTGGACGAGAAGGTATTTCTTTCATATTTATCTCAGAGTGGCCAACTTTCTATTGTTCCTACCTTGATTTGGTACAATATTTGTCCTTCTGTCTCTCGCACCTTGTCAAAGAGTCAAAGAACTCTGCACAGTCCACCCCCCACACTAAACGAGTGAGTTGATTAATGCTGTTGGATGCAGATAACATTAGCTTAATGACTAACTAATGCCAATAAATCACGTTAAGCTTTTTAACAAGAACAGGTGACTAGTAGTTTTTACATCTATGTTCAAAAGTGGTTAGTTCTGGTTAGATTCACTTGAGTTCTTTTTTGGGAAAGGATGAATTGAGAATAGTTTTACTGCACTGTACTTTTTTCCTTCACTTGAGTAATATTTTTTCTTCTCTTACTTGAGTCAATTTGGTTTTGCATTGAAAGAAATAGACTTCATGGGAAACCTTAGATTTCTGCAACATATGAGTTAATGTTTATGCAAATTTGAGCTTAAGTACTCAACATTTTACACATGTCACTGTTTACATCCTTGCTGTTTATTTTGTATAAATAAACATGGTTACTTTATTTGAAATGTTACATAAAAGTTTGTTTATGTATTTATATTAAAGTCAAAGTTTGTTTAGTCTACCCCCCTAAAATTAAGCAAAAGTACCCCTCCCACTAAACTGCTCTGGAGCCGGTGCTCCAGCATATATGAATATCATATATGTTGAAATCAAGTTCCAGTCCCTCGATTCATCAGTTTAGAACTTGGTAAATAAGTCACTCTGAAATTATTTTTTATATGGTAGAAATTTAACACAGACCCCTAACTTATCTGTTAATACTTGTGTTTGTAAAAATTTGTGAATATTTTACACTTGATGGTATCCAGGAAGAAATAGTGATAACGCCATGTTACTGGTCCTCCAACACAGAGTAATTAGGTCACTTAAGAGGTTGACGTTTAGATAAACTTGATCTGAATTTGGACTTCAGAAGAACTGGTAGAACTTACGCTTTATTATCAAAGAGATGTTGACCAGACTCTTGACCTTGAAAATAGGAAAACAACAGCAGAAAATGTTCAGTTTTAATCATAGAATTAGAGAAAAGAAAAACAGTGACCAGTAGAAACCTTGTGAACAGACCTGTGATAGAAGATGACTGTAGTTCAGACCACAGTTGTGGATCAATGGTTTGAAGATGATGAATCATTTCCTTGGAGGCATTGGTTTCCTTCTCCATGACAATGTCAACTAAGCAGGTGGCCATATTTACTCTGGTGTGGTTTTGAAGGATTTGCTCCTTCTCCGATGACTTCAAGATGTTTGCACTCATGAGATCCTTTATGAGTTGTGTCAAGGTTTCTTTAGGTACTTTCCTCACAAAATCCAGAAGCATAATTTTGAGCTTGTTCTCTGTAGAAAGGAACACAAAGACATCACTGCTGTTCCTTGATGGATACTTTGCGATGCAATAAAGCCTAAAAAGTTTTTTTGGCTGTAGTTCATTTTATGGACTCATTTACATGAATGTCATTAATTCATTTTCTTGCGAGCTAACATAAGGAGAACTTAGTCCTCGATGAGGTCGTCTTAAGTTCTGATAATCTTTGCTGCTGTCTTCTCTCTCTGTCATCACCCACTTTCCTGTCTAACTCTCAAATAAAGGCTGTCTGAGTCAAAAAACCCTTGTAAAAAGAGATTGCGTATTAGTTCCCTTCTTTATCTGAAGTAAACTAAATGATTTGATCAAGAGTGACTTATATTTGCCTTTTTAAACTCACTTAATGAATTCAGTTTAAAAAACGTAATAAACTGAGTAGGATGAACTCGACAAATAATGAGTTGGATGAGCAATATATATTGAGTTGGATAAACCTGGTGATTTGAAGTGGATAGAGATAACTTGAGTTGGTTAAACTTAAAAAGAAACTTAACGTAAGTAGGCATGTTCAGCAGAAACCTCTTCTGACGTTTCAAAATTTTCTCTCCATCTAACAAACCTTCATTGCTCTTAATCTCCTCAGAGATATTCTTCGTGACCTCCCCTGTGTTTGTTCTGTATGCCTCAGTCATCGGATGTGCCGTGTCCAGTCTGTCTGCGTCCTGCAGCCTGCTGCAGACGACCTTAGACTCGTCTGCAGTGTGAAGGTTGTGATGGACATCCTGCAGCTCCCTGTCACCCTGTTGCTCCTTCAGCCATCGCTTGTCCTTTAAAAACCGATAACTGGATTTAGATAAATGTCATCAACGAGTCAGTTAACAGCATTTGTGACCCCAGGAGTTAGTGGAATATTTGGTCACAGCATCAGGATTCCTACCAAAACTAAGTCTGATGTTATCTTAAAGAAGTGTACATAATGAACTCTTCAACACAAGTGAGCAATTTTTTTTTTTTAAAAGCCTGACCATGACCACCTACCTGACAGGAGTCTCTCAAGTCTTAGACTTTGTACAACAGCATCATAAGGGGTTCTGTTTGTGAAGTTACTCAGTGAAAAAATAAATAAAATAAAATAATATTTATGTTAATTTAGCCCAAAAAATTATTGTACATTTTTCAGTCATATTTTCACATTAATAAATATTTAGCTTTCCAAAAAATGTGTAGCTTACAAATGTTAATTTGGAAACTAAATATTTAGTTACAAATTCAACGTTTAGATCTGAAGTACATTTCTTTGTTACAAACAAAATACTAGTTTTCAGACTGAATATTTTGTTTTAAATTAAATATGTAGTTTAATTAAACATTTATTTTTTATTTGTATATATATTCCTTTTACAAATTAAGCATTTAATTTCCTGAAAAAAATATTTGTTTTCCAAACTAAATATTTAGCTTGGAGAGATGCGGCTTATTCGAACCCTCGTGAAATGATCCAGTGATCTTACCAGCAGCAGGAGTTTAAAAAGGCCAGTAGAACCCAGCTGGTGTAAAAAAAGAACACCCTTTTTTTCTCTTATGACAGCTAAATAATCAAATTATTACTGTTAATTTTTTTTATTGTGTAACTATTCAAACTGCTCCCTCCGGCAACAAGATTGAAGATGATGGATGGTAACTTACGTCATCATTGTCCCTGACTTCCTTCCTTTCCTCTGTGTTTTTTCTGGTCAAAAGATAATACTGACATTAGTGAAGGACAAATTTAAAGGAAATATTATCTGCTACCAAAGATTAGCCAAAATCAGATATGCTGAAATCATGCTCCAGCCCTAAAGGTAGACAAGTTTAAAATATTTTCATTGAATCATTCAGAAAAGATTTAATATCTGGATAGATTTTATCACAGGTTCCATAAACCCATCTGGATACTTCATTACAAACATCAAAGATCTGACTGGAGGAACCAGAACATTTAGAGTTGACTCAAGGAGTACATTAAATCTCCTGAAATCAGGTAATATCGCTTTAGTCATGCTGAATTCAGAGTGCAGAAGAATCATTCTCTGTCCTCCTAATGAACTGACCAACTTCAGTTGAGCTATTGTACTTTTACAAGTTGTGAGAATAGACAGAAAACAAAACAGTAAAAGGTTATGTCAGACAGAGGAGCCTGCAGACTCTCAACAGACAGATTGCTTCATTGCTACGTGGTGACAGGAGATGTTGTGTTTAAAATCTTACCCTTCTTTCTGACGTTCATGTTCTTGATCTGTCTTACCATCGCCAGGTTGGTGATACTTTTCGAAAATTCTGAGACAACCAAACAGAAAATGCTTTCAGGTGAATATTTGCATTCTCACATTCAGGTCAAACATCCATCCATTGCTGTGGTGGCGCAGGGGGTTAGCCCGCCCCACGTTTGGAGGCCTCAATCCTCGACACGGGTTCGATTCCCGGGCCCAGCGACCTTTGCTGTATGTCCTCCCCCTTCCTGTCAGTCTACTGTCGAAAAAATGCAAGCCACTAGCGCTGCTAAAAACTCTTCTGAGAAATAAACAAAACATCCATCCATTAGTTGTCCTATGCTTGGCAGGTAATGGGTTGTTGGGGACAACATGACCATTAGGGAACCCTAAACTCCCCCCTCCCAAGCAACATTCATCATCTCATTCAGGAGGATTCTAAGTTAAGGTGTTTCCAGGCCAGAAAGTTCTAAAGACCTTCCAGAAAGGTCTGGTTTTTGTTATTATTTATTTTATTTACTCAAGTAAAACCCCACTGAGTTCCAGATCCCACTTTCAAAAAGGACTTGAGAAGAAATTATGAACACGCAATAACCTGGTTACACAAAAGAGCCAACAGATCAGAAGAACCAGAAAACCAGCAGATTTTCTGGTCCTCTCTAAATATCTATGTCTGAGTTCATCCCTATGAAGGAAGCTCGTTTTGGACGCTTGTATATATAGGATCTCAGTGTTTTGATCCTGATTTATCTGTCTTGATCAAAGGCAAGGGTGGGAATGTACACTAACCACTAAGAGTTGTTTTTTGGCTCAGCGTTGTCTGTACCAAAACACAGTACCGGCAGTACTGCCTTGTGGGATCAATCTGCTCTTCCTAATCTGTTTCATCCAAAATGACAATTTTCCACTGCAAGTTGTAGCACTGCTCCCCTGACACCAACCTCGGATTTAACCATCAGATTTTAACACCCTGATGACTCTAAATGTTTATCATTGTTGCAAAAACTGGGTCTAACAGAATGATGTGCGTGTGTTTTAAGAGGACAGAAGCCCGAAAGGACAGGCGGGACAAAAGTGGGTCTAGGAAAAAATCATGTAATTCAAAACCAACGTTGCACAATCGCTCACGGCTTACAGCATCAGAAAAACGACGGGTCGAAGGAGCACTAATTGAAATAAACCAACTGCCTATGTTAAATTCAATTGAGGAAATAGAAAACAATAATACTCTTTTACAAACAAAGCCGCTGCCATAATGAAGACTGGTTTGGAGAGAACTTACGAGTCCAAAATTCTTGTAAAGCATGAACAGCAGCAGTCCACACAATTCTCCTCTCTGGATGCACTGGCTGCTGTGGGGGGGTTTCTGACAAAAACAAAACAAAACAAACAAAAAAAAAACACATGGAAAAGAATACTGACATGTTGTGACAAAAATAAATGATGTTCATCCCAACAAGGAGGAGAGAGTGATCAGTTTTGAACATTTTGAGTTCAAAACTGATCTGGTTGGATTTCACTGCAGATTCCCAAATTCTTTCTGGATATAAACATATAAATACTTTGCAGTGTTTACATATTTATTTATTTGTTTATTTAAATAGATAAAATTAATGTTGGAGGTACAATCTCCAACGTTATGGGATATGCAATTAGTGTCTGTCTATATTTAAATCATAAATTGGAATATTATTGTGAAAGCGCCTTGGACAACTGCATTATTCGTCCAGTGATATTTGCTTTATGGTGGAGAGTCACGTAACAAAGAGCCATATGAGACTGGATTCCTTGTGCATTGTCCCAAGTGGACCTAATTTGGAAATTCACTACTTGATGATGTGTAAAAGAGAAAAACAACTTATGGATGTTGTTCAGTAGATTCTGCAGTGTTTTGGCCAGAGCAGCTCCTGTATACACTGTTACCTGGTTACTCGAGGCACAGCTCTGCCTCTGCTTGGCTCTTCTCTTCATAGAGACAGAATGAACCAGTAAGCCAGAGAAAAAAAAACAACAACTTTCTGAACCACAGACATGTTCTCCCAAAGATAAAAGAAAACCACTCAAAGCTTAGCACAAGCTTTGGGGCCCAGTGAGTTTTATGAAACAGGGGAAAACAATTCTTTATCTTTTGTCAGCACATGACGATGCAATAAATACACAAAAATATAGAGAAACTACCTGGTTAGTCACGTCTGTTAATTCTTAAATATTTTATCAGTAAGGTGACTTACTGTGTCATGAATCAGACAAATTAACAAAGGTCATGGAAGCGTACATGAGCTTATAGTTCCATTTTTTTTTTTGTTTTGTCATGTGATGAGTATTTTTGTGTTGAGTTCAGTTAAAGCATTTTTGAGAAGTTAAGATGAAAATTAGTTAAGAAAGGGTCCGAGACGTAATGTGATGTGAAAGTGTCCCCCGAACATCCTATGGTTCTCCATAAAGATTGCTGAGCTGGCAGAGTAGGCAATTATAGGCCATTTGTGACTCATGAGCAGTCTGCTGTATCTTTCATCTCCACATCAAGCTATTGGTATTAGTCCATTGATAAATAATTTTAGTTTTCCAATTGTGCTCAGAAGAATTCTGAATGTTTCAGCATACCAAGACATTTTTTGACAATTCCATGCTCCCAACTTTATGGGAACAGCTTAGAGTGGGCCCCTTCCTCTTCTATCATGACTGAGCACTAGAGAACAAAGCAAGGTCCATAAAGACATAAGGCAGAGTCTGGTGTAGATGAACTTGACTGGCCTGCTCTTAAACCCATCAGAACACATTTGGGATGAATTAGAGAGAGACTGCAAGCCAGGCCTTCTCGTCCAATGTCAATATGTGACCTCACAAATGTGCTCCTGAAAAAATGGACAGAAAACCCCTTAAACACTCCTACACCTTGTGGACAGCCTTCCCAGAAGAATTGAAGCTGTTTTAGCTGCAAATGATGAACCAAAATCATATCGAACCACGTGGATTAGGAATGGGATGCAACTTAAACTCATATGTGAGTCAAGTCAGACTTGACTCACATACTTTTGCTACTATAGTATATGATTGACTGGATGATAATACTAGATGGTCATCTGAAAACAGGTCATCTAAATCTTGACTTAAGAAGAAATTGTTGAACTTACTTGTTACTAGTTACTTTGTGCTATTCCACTGATCCCTCCCTACTCCTCATACTTGGAATT
>VMRN01000530.1:0-30601 GCA_010277015.1 Poeciliopsis turrubarensis
TCCCCCCTTCGATTAAACTACTATTCTTGTTCACAGCACTTTTTTCATTAAAAGCCCCAATGAATAAACCATATTACCCTTTTTTTTTTTTTTTTTTTACTTTTTATTTAAAAAAAGAAAAAATCTATGACAGCTACTGAGATTGAAAGTAGGTGTGCAACACCAGTAGCCACTTTGGGGACAGGAACAAATGAGGAGATAATGAAAGAAGTGAGCCTGGGGACAAAATCAAAACAAAGTCAATGAGCTTGTTCTAATTTTTTCCTTAGCTCAGCAGTTCTTGCTGTGTGAATTTGACTTGATTCGACATGAGGATAAACGTCAAAATGATGTGAGTTTTACTGTAATAAGCACAAACACCCTCAGAGGCCTGCAGGACATTATATGCAGGCAGAAATGCACAAAATAAAAGCATTAAGCTAAGATTTTTACTTAAAAGTTCATATCAAAAAATAGAACGTAATATCATACCCAAAATTACAGCTTTCAGTTTAACTCAATCAATTGGACAGTACAAGACCCGACTATGTATCCGGTTGTATTTCATTGTATTATAACATGTAGGCGCCAGACCAGTGTGAGATCTCAATCATTCACACTGAACAGTTTTATTGTTATTGTTGCTGACACGGACATGTTGACACATTGTCAGCAGTAAAGGAAAGAGAGAGCAAGTGTAAGCTTTTGGCAGCTTGGTTCCATGTGTGTGCGTGTGTGTGTGGAGGGGAGCGAATAAAAATTTGCTGGACGTGGAGTCTGCTCAGCACAAGGCCAATTATTTCTGAAATGGCAAGGGAGTCTTTGAAATGTAAGAATGTTTTCAGGGATTTATACTGCAGACAGCGAATAAATGACAAGCACATAAACAAGACGTGAAGCGATGACTTTTTCTCCTTCTTTCCATGTGCGCATGCACGCACTTTGGATAGAGTAATGCTCCTGACTTGACTTAAAATTATTGATTCAAAAGCGTTGGCTGGCCAGTAAAGGCCTCCTGCGTGTGTGCAGAGGCTTTGTGTGTGCGTGTTTTGCTGGACGTTTGTTTGCTGTGTGCACGCAGACTGCGTTCACTGGAAGCAGTGATTCAAAGGTTGGCTCATGTATCATAAACCTGTGCTGTTTGACATTTGATTAAATAGCATTACTGCCAATCAGCAGAGCGAGATGCTGAGCTGTGGGTCACGCATGCTTCTGTCCACAATCATCTGGTGGAATGATATGTTGTGTCATAAGTAACACATGTACACATTGACAGCAAAAGAAAAAAAAAAAGTCTGAACCTACTCACAAAAGATAAATGTGATATCAGGAAAGTAATATGATGAATCAAAAGCTCTCAAATTGACAATCTCTTAATTCATGAGGCAGAAATTAGGCCACATGAACTTGTTTTCTGAGTTATTGAAGCTAATCTGGTTATGATAATGTAAATTGCTGCATATGAGTTGCCTTGGAACAGTGTTGACACCCATTAGGCTCTTTTTGACATCCTGTTATGCCAAAACCACAAATTTCAATTCATATTTTAACTAGAACTTAAAGTGATAAATATTTATTCAACCTTCCCTCTGTTACACGTAAACCAACTGCATTGAGAACACCGGTAATTTAATATAATTTCCTTATGAATATTCCGTTTGAATGTCTTTAGAGGTCTGTTACAGAGAATAAGTGACCACAAAGCTTCAAGAGACACATCAAACAAGTCAAGGGTAAAGTTGTTAAGACGTTTAGAGCATAGGCATTCAAAAATATGACAGAGCATAGTTCAATCCACCATGCAAAATTGAAAAGTAGGACAAAACTGCAAATCTACAAAGATGTGGCCCAGCACTTAACCACACAGGCAGAGAAAGAAGAGCATTAATGAACAAACAGGCAAAAGATTGTGAGAGACCCAATGAAAACTCTGGAGGAGCAGCAAATATTCAGATCTGTTCACAATTAGTTAAGCACTCCACAGATCTTATCTCTGACCACCTACCATCACTTACTCTTGAAGCCATTGGTTCATAACAACTACAAGACGTTTAGCGTACTTGAATCACGGTACTGACAACATCATGACATGGCGACGATTTTCCTAAGCAGAGATAGGGAAGCCAGTCAGACTAAACGGAAGTAGTTCAATTCCCCAAAGGGATTAGGAAATATCTTTTTTTTTTTAATAATGTTTTAGGGCAAAATATTCAGAGAAATGTTTAGCCAAAAGTTATGAAACGTGCTTCTGGCCTTTGTGCCATAATTTTAAGTTCCAGTCTGATCCCTCCATTTGTATGACTGAATCTGCCGGTTTCAGTTGTGTGTCACATCCTGCTTCCACAGGAAACCAAACTGAAAGCAGATGCTGCAGTCATGGTATTAACACACAAGATTAAATTGCAATTTAGCAAAAATCACCAACACCACCACCTGGTATCAGTTTTAAATATATTCTACACACACAAAAGTATAACAAGTTGGTAGTTCTAGTTAAGTGTATGCAGAACAGTTCCCTACAGCTGCTGCAAATGTTTAATAGATTATTGAGACAGAGTGTTGACTGACAGTGCTATGACGTGTTTGTGTGTGTGAGAAAATGCAGGGAGAGGAGAAGAGCTGATGGAACAGGCCAAAACAGTTGTGGACATAAAAAGGTTATTAGGTTTCTGATAAAGAGTCCAGTTACAGGATATTATTGAACAACAGTAGAAGTGCAGACTGCAGAATGAAGGCAATGTTTGGTTTGCAAGACTAGAGCCCAGATCATATCGGTCACTCTGACCAACCTCAGCTTAAGACTTTTACAGATTGTTAGGCGAGCAGTAAAGTTGATTGCACTGGGTTATATCCAGGGTTAAAAAAGCAAAGGTGAGGAAATACTAATTTTCACTCTCTTCAGAGGTTTACTTATAAAAAATTAGAAACTTATACAATTGTCCTTCCACTTCAAACTGTGTACTACTTTATCACTTTGAATCACAAGAAAAATAAGTTGAAGTTAGTGGCTGTAACTGTATAAAATGTGAACAAGTTCAAGAGCTACGAACATGTTTGCACGCCACAGTATTTACAGGTATTTTCTAGCTGTTAACACATTATGGAAAAGCAAAGCTAACAACCCAGAATATTTATTGAAGAATGCCTCCATGCGGTGACAGCTTTTCATGGGAGATATTGATGTAAAATTATAAAGTTCAAAACATATTATAGAATTAGCTATAAACTATGTCTAAACTTTAGAGTAAATAGACAATAATGATTTCAAAGTATATTTATGAAAGCAAAGTCGTGCACAATTATGTAGGCAATAATGGATTAGCTCAAAATTGGCACAAGTAAATTAGCTAAATGCCTTGTTAGAGAGGGAGTTAAAGCAAACAAATCCTGCTGAGCCTGGTTTGTCTGCACTTTAGAGATCATTTGGTGCACTTTTTCATTCTCAAAGACTCCTCATTAAATATTTAGCTCCAGTTTTTAGCCAATGGTTACAGAAAAACATGTGATCTTACTCTAGTTCAACTATCGACAGTTAAATCAAAGCAAAAGAGTCCGATTGCTAAAAAGAAGAAGACGCCCGTCAGTACTTATTTGTTTTCAGGTCAAGCTTTCTTCAATAATAAAAGGTTGACCCATGACCTGCCTCTCCATTAATCAATGTAAGATGAATAAATAAGTGGGATATGTGGCAGCTGGCTTTCCAACAAGCTGTCTACAACTGTCCAAACTATTTCAGAGTCATTTGGCCAGTTGAGGCCCATAGATCAGCCAAATGGAGTTTGAAACCTAAAGAGTGACGAGGGGATTGGAGGAGGAAAGACGCTGATAGCACAGCAATCTGCTACTGGTGAGGGGGGTCTCTCCCGGGGGGCTGACACATATCAAAATATGGGACCAGGACTTATTTGAAATATAAAGCAGGATGAGGGATACTTGAAAGGATGTCACAACTTTTCTCTAAACCACAGAGGCTAATGTGTTGACATAAACGGCATGCAAAAACAAAGAGGCGGGTATTGACTTGATGATAGAAAAGACTCTAAGGAAAATGAGTGTTTTTGAGATTTGTTAAAATTGCTGCACATTGCACGAAGAGGAGCTTCGAGGCAGACGATGGGGAGCAATTTGTTTTGAAGGGAAGTTTTAAGTATTTTTAGCAACAAAAATACAATCACTGTGACAGATTGAAGGTAAACACAGCCCCCCCAAAAAGTTATCGTATGCAATAAAAACAGAAGTGAGGAATAAAGCATTCTGAGCAGAGGAAGGACATCCAACTGCTTTCCTCATATTATTGATCATCAACTGATCCCAGTATTGCTTGCGCATGTCATCCTAACAACAAAAGTTTTCAGTAAATCATTTAAAGCTAACAGAACCCACCAGGATCCCTAACTTTCACTGTAATATCCACAGCTCTAATACACAACAGCGAATTTTCTAAATTCAACATAAACCAGTTTTGCCATTCCCAGCTATTTATTTTTCTTCACTCAATGATGTTCATATGCGATTTATTTTTTAAACCAGTTTTCATTTTATTTATTTTCTATTTAATTTTTTTTTTTTTTTATCATTTTTGTAATTTCTGAATAAATTGATGTAAGGCCCAAAACACCTGGAATACAGTGACAGTTGCACACCAGAGGTCTGAGTGTGTTTCAGAATATGTCCATGTTATTTCTCCTTCACTGTGGCTTCGAGAACGTGCATGTGCACCCGTGTGTGATCTTTGTGTTTCTCAAGTATCTCCGCGGTGTGTCAGGAGTGTCCCAGTGAACTGATCCTGAACAAATGAAATAGTAACGCTTTGGGTGGGAAAGAAGAGCACACATAATTCTATTTGAAGAGAAAATCAATTTAACACCAAAACACAAGTCCTTCCCCCAGTCACCGTGCTATGTCTGTCCTCAGTATGATTTTATATGAAGTCATTATCTCAGAGCTTGTTTTGTTGTTATTATGATAGTTGTTGTGATCACTTCACACATGTGGCAGGAAGGCGATAGAACCCAATGTCTGGGATCATCAGGGATCAGCAGGGATAATTAAGTAAATAAATGTTTTAAAAATAATGATAATTCAAAATATTTTTACTTATAACATTAAGGTCATCAAGGATTTTTAGATTAGAGCTCGCCCCTTTCAAAAAAGCATGTTTACATATTTGAATACTTAATAAGCAGACGTTAAATCTAGAGAACATATATAATTACTGGTTCTTACACCTCAAACATTGAAACATGAGCAAGATGATTATTTTTCAACTTCTTTTTTTCAAATTCTTATATTGATTTCCTGACAGAGAAGTGAGAGGGAGTCGTACTACCTATTAAATATCAGAGTATGGTGCCTTAAAGGTTAACTGATCAAGAATAATGGAAAAGAGTCAAATACTTTTACCTCAATAGACACATTTGCATTATGTGTGCATGTGTGTGCCTGTGTATTGTTTATTTTCAGACCTAGATGAAAATTACCCTGTGCAAAGTCTCATATTGGGGTTAATGAAAGTGTCTGAGGACCAATATACGTATCCATACACATGCATGTGTGTTTTGCAAATGGAAGTGGAAGGCATGTGTGTGTGGCTTCAATGTTTAAATGGTATTAAATCAAATTTCTTTTTGCCAGCTGCAGATGTGATGTCCACAGCCGTGTTTAAATGTCGCAGCATTGATAAGGTGTGACTGGACCCAGTCAACTGTTAAGGTTTTGATGTAGCATTATAGAGTGCTTAGTTCTCTGTTAATGGGCTGCTGCACTGCAGAATAATACATTCACGCCAGTCAATATGAGTTTTATATGACAGCAAGAAAATAAATCTCTTCCTACATCAGTTGTTAATCTAAAGAAGAAATCATTACTATTTTCTTAATACAGAAAACTGGGAATTAATTGCCCATATTTCATACATACAAATATCATAAAATTAAATCAATTTTTAAAATATATATATCTATATTTTTTTATCTTTCCTGGAAGCTATGCTTACATCGGGTTGTGTCTCACAGGCCTCTGGCAAATCTCTTCCTTTTATTTCCCCCAATTTGAGGCCACCTGCAATATTTCAAGAATCCAGAAGGTGGCAGCTGTTATACTCTTTCCACAACCTTCTGATACTTCTGATACTTCTACAGTCTGTCATGTAGATACTTTCTACATGACAGACTCAACTTTATGTAGTTACAAAATATAAAAAAAATCTATAAATTCAGATGATAAATAAATACATAATTTTATCTAGATAAATTATTAAGAAAAAATATTTAATTAGTTCTGAGAATGAATGTAATATGTGTTTATCTACTAGTTAAAGAAAACAAAATTTCCCCAATAATTAGTACTAAAATATTCAAAAAGCCACACGTCGGTGCTTACATTAGTCCTGCCAGAACATTTAAACCTATATCTTCGTCCCATTCTTCATGTTCGGCATAAACAGATTTAGGAGAAAAATAAACTGATCAGCCATTCATACGTCCATAAAAACAAACAAACAAACAAAAAAACATTATGATTACATTATACAAATCGAGAACCTTCCCAGCGGGTGTTTTGTGTCCATTTAGTCCCTTCTCTTTCTCTCCAAGAGGTCACAAACCCACACAGCCAGTTTACATTTCCTCGGTCGCAGAAGCAATACGCTCCAATTTCCCTACACCAAATACCCCCTCTGGTCACTACCAATGAAATGACCTTTTGTCTTTTCCTCCCTCTCCTTTTTTTTTCCCTGATGTGATTTAAACATTGACAATCCATCTCTAAATAAATACACACACAGGCACGCACACGCACACACACGTGTTTGTTTTATACCCTTCAAATCCCCTTTATCCATGCAGGAATGGAAGACAATCCTCCTGAAAGAAACATAAAGGCATTGGAAGCAGAAGCACAAGAGTGTTCATCTAGGTAGCAAAACAGGAGGAATTCATCGCTGACCCTCACCATCAATGTGGATGGGCAACAGGAGCTATTCCCCCCTGACTTCAACCTCTCCTTTCCTCACTTCTCCTCTACTTCCACCTTTTCAACCCTTTTCCTCTACTTCCCCTGGGTGTCTCCTTGCCTTTCTGTAACCCCCATCCACCCATACTCTGTTTTTTCACTCCCACTTTACTCTGAAGTTGTCTCTCTCTCAGCTTTTTCCTTCTGTAGCATTCTTGTCTTTTCTTCAGTTTTTCTCTATGGTTGTTTTCCTTCTAGAGACTTTCTGTATTTTTCCCTATCAGGCTTCACTTTGTCCCCCTTTTCTGCACTTTTTCTCTCTATCACCAACACTTCCCGTATCCCAACCTACAGTTACCAAACTCTTTCTCTCTCCCTCCCTCTCGCTCTCACGCATACACACAAACACACATCCAAATGCCCAGACCTGTTCCCTCTCTTACCATCTCTCAGACTTACATAGGGTCTTTCCAGCCCACTGACTCTCCTCTTCAAATGTAACAATGCTCACTGTGATTTGATGATGGCCCCAGTTCACAAGCCTGGGTTTATACATAGACACTTGGTATGTGTGTGTTTAAAGGACTGACCAATGCAAAGAACCATGTGATGTCTATAGACATACAAATCAATGTGAAACAATACATTCAATCAAAATGTATATGAAAAAAGGCACTTATAAGTCTAACAATGGTTTCAGTTTCCCCTTTTAACTTTATGAATTTCTCTTCATGCAGCTTTAATCTGTGTACAAATTTAAAATCCGCTCCGAAAGAAACAATCCACATCACAAAGGTAACTGTGATCAGATGTTATTATGTATTTATGTGTATTTGCTGATGTCCACACACTGCATATTCAAGCAGAGACATAACACATTAGGATATGGAGGGGTGGGGTCGGTACGCCGGGGTGGGAAGCTATTGACGCTGTGTGTCCCTCAGACTTGTGTTTGGTCGGCAAGCAATCTACAAACTGTCAATCAAAGAGAAGTGACCCAAGTTAGGAATCATCAAACAGTCTGACTTCGGGTGTCAGTGGTGAGGGGGATCTATTTCAGTGTGACACGCCATCAGCACCAAATCTAAAAGGGCTCTATTGTCAGGACAGAGGAGCAGGGAAAGATACACATATTCATGAACAGAACATATATTTGCACCCACGCTACTTACTATGGTTTCATTACAACATGATAGTATTTTCAGAGAAAACCACAACATACAATACTTCCTTTCTCCTTCTGAAAATCAGTTTACACTTTTGTTAATAAAAGTTATTGTATTATTCTGGTAGGGATTTATTCCACTTCTTTAAAAAAAAAATACAAAAAAACACACACTCAAATATATTCTGTGACTGACATCCAAAATCAAATGTTTGTATCGTAATTCTATAGAACAAGTTTGACTGTGGTTTTAATAAAGACTTTACTGCCCTTTGGGGCCCCTGATCATTTTGAAATCGACTGATACAGAATTACTTTTCCACGACTAGAAAGGCATTACACTTCACCTAACCTTTGAACTCTTGCCACTACTGCCCCTGGCTCTTTTCGAGTAGTGAATTAAAATGTTCAACCTGACATTCAGCCACACACACATTAAAAAAAGGAATCGTTGAGGAAATTGTGGGAATTAACATTTTTAATCAAGCATATTTTATTTTCATAATTCATGTTCTGTTATGTTCTGACAACATTAGTGCATGTTGATAAAGTATCATTCGTTATACTTTATATAATAAATGATACCAAAACATTTGATTATAATTTGACATTATAGTCAGCCATTTTCTATTCTTGTTCATGTTGTTCTGTGACTAAAGGAGAACAGCAGGCCTCAAATGTTAATATGGGTTACATCATGTCAGAATACAGGGTGGACCATAAGTTTCCATCCAAAGGAGAATGTAAAATGTATATTTCTCTTATATTTCAGATACCCAAGATGATGAGTTTGACAAAAGAGCAAAGAATTTAAATTATACTGATGGCTGGATCGGGAAGCAGTCGCATGGTTGCACGAAACGTTAACGCGAGCATCACACATGACACTGCGGCAAAACTTATTTACAAGTTTCAGAAAACTGAAAATGTTGCAGATCAACCACGAAGTGGTCCAAGACGTGTAGCAATTACACAGAGTCCCACAAAAATGAAACCGGTTGCCCAATATGAAATATTAATTTTTTTCTACATATGGAAACATATTACCCACCCTGTATATTAACTTTGTAAGGAGGCCCATCATAAGATTTAAGATTGAAAACATTCTCATTTGTCAATTGAGAGTACAGTAAGAAACAAGCAACAGTTTGCTAAAATGTCAGAATTGTCTTAATTGTGTTTAAAACATAAAGAATTTCTTCATAATCCACTACACCTTACAGCAAAGAGATTTTGTGAAAAACAAAGTGAATATCAAAGAAAAGCAGGTTATTTATGGCTGAAAGGTGAAGAAGGAATGCATACAAAGGGTTGAGTAAAGTTTGAAAGCAGAGACTTTTATTTGTTTATGTATGGATTAATTCTGTAAGGAATAGCAATATAAATTTAGCTTAATTTCTCTATGCATATTAAACTGTAACAATGAAAAACAAGTTATTATGTCAATGTCTTCAGCATATTCAGTCATCTGAAAAATTAGCAGAAGGTAGAGAGAGAAAAGGTGCTTACTTTTGTGAAACATCTAACCAATTTATAAAATAAACTACTTTAAACTAGTTTTGGGCAACATGTCTTAAAAATAAAAATAAGAAAATCTGATTTTTTTTTCATAAAACTTTGCCTCCGGGCATGAAGGACTAAATTGCAGAAGGGTCAAGTAATAACTATTAAAACACAATACACTGTAGAAATAAGAGGCTTCTTCATAATTCTAGACATTGTCTCTGGCTGCCATCTCTCTGAGGATGAAGACACACCACCTATGTGCAGCTCCAGTTCAGAACTGAGAAGAGAAGCGCAGCTTCACTGATGCTGGTTGCCTGTGCCAGTCAAACCAACGCTGCTGCACCTTTCAATGGCCAGAGCTGAGGACGCCACCTTTGGAGCTAACATGTGCTAGGTGCCCACACACAGTGCAAGGTGTTTGCAATGTGGTTAACTGTTCCCTGGTTTTCTACACAGGTGTAACCAGAGAGAACCTGTGAGAACCCTTGTCCATCCCGCTTAGCTTACCTTAACATTGGTATTTGCGATCATAAAGGGTGATTAAGCTAAAGGTGTTCCCTGGGCAGAGATAAAATACTTAAGATAAAGTATTCTTATTGTGCATTTCATAGTGTTTTAGCATTACTGACACCTAAAACAGTTCCTAGCAGTTACGTTGTTTTACTTTAAGCATGCCATTTCATGCTGGACTGTGATATTTGCTATAGATGATGCTGTAGGTTATTTCATGCTTTATTTTTACATCATTTTGGTACTGCTATGTGAGGAATCAACAGAAGATTGTGCTGCAAACTAACATAAACTAGTCAAAACTAACTTGGTCTCATCTCCAAATTCCTCTTAAATAAACCTGGTTTCTTGATATTCTGAGTTAACAGTGAACTGTGACTTGATTGCATCATTTTGTTGCTTCTATCTTGTATATTGTGATTTATAAATGGATAAATCTGATTTTGAATTCTATGCACGCTATAAGTCTGAGCTGTTTTCCTTTAATCTGAATACTTAAACACTGCTGCAAAATACGGTACCTAAAGACATGCCTTGTTAGCATAATGTATTGCTAATGTTAAGCATATTGATCTAAAACTAAATTGTACAGCTCTATGCATATAGATTATCTGAAAGCCATTATCACCACTGTACAATGGAAAGCATATCTTATTTTAAGCTGGCTTTCAAACATAGATAGTAGGTTGGGAGAATCATTAAAAGGCTTTGCTAATTAGCAAAGAATCAGCATGCTCTTAAGAAGTCCTTATGGATCATTACCATTTGTTGGAAGCAAAACAATAATAAGCAATTGTTCAATAAACTTATATTACGCAACAATAACACAAAACAGCAGTGGGGTATGCTGCTGGATACCACAGTAAAATAAGCAAGTCTCCGTCAGGGGTGAATGTTGACAGAATGAGACATTGTACTTTTGAGCCATGAAATTACAGACTGGTAAGCCCAAGGCAGTCGCCAGGTGTGACTGATGCAATCAGGGCCTGTTTGGACAAATGCTGTGCTGTTCCCCAACATTCCTGCCTGTCAATCACGTTCTACATCTCCGGGATATAATGTCTCAAGCACCCGGATGAATGATGAAGATCATTTAAAAATTTGTGTGATGCTAATTTAACTGGTAATTTTTTTTTTCTAGTTTTAAGAGTTTTTCTTTAAACTGACATGCATATTTCAATTACAAGTAATGTCCATATTATGGTTTGTTCATCTCAAAATAACATATATGACATGAAGTAAATGTGAAAAAACACATGTTAACTGTTCATGTGCAATTAGGTGTTTTAGGCAGACTAGATGCAGTGCATGTGATAAATGCATCATATCTCGGTCTGAAACCGAGATATGATGAATTATTATTATTATTATTATTGAATTATTTCTCAAGTTGAAATAATTCAACTTGAGAGTCAAAGACTTGAGATGACTTTGAAAGAAATGACTTCTCTGGTTATTCAGACCTTTACGTTTTAATTTCAGTGATATGTCCTCAAAAGAGTTTTTGTTTTTTGTTTTTTCAAATGGATTCAGCATTAATTGTTCAACTGCAAAAATACAAACCACTTAGTAAAAACAGACAACTTACTTTCACTTTCCCCAGACAATTAAGGATGTTTCCATTCTCTTCTAAAACTTGTGGTTCAGAGTTCTTGTGTTGCGGTACGATTTTAAGATCTTATCCTGGTTTACTAGCTAGCCAGCTGGACTCCTGAATGGCAAATCTTAGGTTGAGTTGTGAGGAAAACGGTTAAGATGGACCCTTGTTAAATTAGATTTACGTTCAAGACTATTTGGATGACATGTCTTTCAGCTGTCAAACTTGCATTACACAAAATAAAATCAATACAAACACAAAATATATGCAAAATGTTATTCCAGTTTTCTGATAACTGTCCTTACTCATTGTTGCAACAAAGCATCTCTGAGAATGAACTTCTCTGCAGCTGCTGCAGCAATAACCTCTCTGCAACATATCAATAACACAGGCAAACTGTTCTCTTTTTTTTAAGAATAACAGAGTGCAATTTATTACCCTGTTTTGGTAACTTTGTATTATAGGCTTGGATGGCAGTAGGGGTTATGTCTTTAGAGAGAAATAATAGTGCTGTTCTCCACTGTACTGTGACAATTACAGTGAATCAAAGCCACTCTGTGGGGGCATTTAAACTGCTCCCCACCTGGTTCCAGCAGCTGTCCTGAGGGCAGTAAGATTTATGTCTTTGTCCCACCAAAGAACTACTGCAGCCACCTTCTTTACTTCAGATCTAGTGTAAGCTTGTGGTTGTGTAACAAAATTCATATAAATAAAGCATGTGAATGGTTTTAAGTTGTAAAACTTTCTAATGATTGGAATTGAACTCTCAAGTGGTCTAACTAGCAGTGTCCACACTGCCTGCTGGGACGTCTCAATCCCTGTATGGAAAGTTGATGAATGATGATAGTCTACATTCTGTTAATGTGATTTACACACTTGGGATTGTCAAAACTTAAGAAACAAGTTCATCAGATGTTGTGTTCACTGCAGGAGAAAATGTAACTCAATTGTGTATGGGCAGATAAAGTTAATTAAAAATGCAGTATTTGTAGGAATACAATTTCAAAATGTCAACCCTCTCATTTGTACATTTTTGTGATCAGTTTTTACCATCTCTGAACAAAAACATTAGAAGGGTCCACTCTAAAGACTGCTAAAGAAACAGCAGCTTGGTCAGTCAAGTAGAAGAGTTATGGGGTATTGGTCACTTTTCACAGTTTAATTGTCTGAAAAAGCAGGGAATGAATAAACAGATCAGACCCTCATTTGCAGTGACCAGGCACTGTTCTTATCAGTAATGGAGAGGAAAACTGAGACATGGATGGGTGGATGCATGGAAAACATCACGATATTGGTTATTAACTTAGTCCCAGATAGGGGATTTTTTTCAATGCACCTGTAAGATATGCAGGAAAATGCAAAGACTACAAGAAGTATGAGTTCAGTATAAGATGTAAACGTCAATATTTACTTTCCTAGACATTACTTTGCAAAGTTATATTTTCCAGGAAACTTGGTCAGAATTTTCAAGTGTTAAGATAAATTCACCCAAATTCAAACGGATGCATCATTTCTCGATTTGAAACCGAATACTTAAGTTGGACCTGTGTTGAAATAATTCAACTTAACAATCAAAGACTTGAGACACGACTTTGAAAGTGACCAAGCAGTCAGGAAAACAAACTCGTTTACAGTTTTAAGCATGTATTGATTCTGGCGTGTTTTCTAAATGCCACCAGCAATCAGGGTATTCTTTCTCAGGAAACTGTTTGACAGTTTCTTGAAGGCAAACCTATGCCATTCTCATAAAAATGATGGGCTTTTAAAGAATCTATAGGATGCTTCCGAAATTTTGTTGTCCATTTCTCCTGGCTGCAGGAAGGGAATGAGAAGTAACATCTCCCATATACTGCAACATCACCAACTCATTTGGCTGAACACACAAGAAACTGCTGACAGTGGTGTGTATGGTAATTGAAAAAAAAAAAAAAAAAAGATAGTGTAGAAGCAGTTTTTCCACAAACAAAATAGGTACAAATGACTATCTGCTTTATATGGTAATAATGTATTAAAGTTGATTAAATTGACAGTAACTCTAACTGCACAATAAAAAAAATAATAATAATGAAGCCTCCTAAAGTAAAAATCACAAAAGTGTTGTTATAATTATCAGATGACTTTAATCTATAAACTATTTCAAATGGAAAATACAGATAACACGTACTGTGTTTGTTACATAAATTTAACATACACAATACTTTGATGAACAACAGACTATTTTCAGTTATCCCAGTGAGCCAGCTAATACAGTTACACAGTCAAAGTGTATCAAAGCAAAGCGAAGGCACTCTCATGGATGCTGTGCAATTGAGGAATGGAGTTAGAGTAAAACTATTGAGCTCTAAACGGCAGCTTTTAAAAGGTAAATGGTGTCAAAATGCCTTGACCAATATATTTGCCCCTAGAGACAGGCAGCAATATGTACAGGTCGCAGAATAATACATGTGAGCGAAGGGGGTAATGAATTGGAAGGGATGCCAAAAATGCACAGTGCTGTGCATGCCTCTTTAAGGCAGACAGTACAGAGAAAAGAAATTCCCAGATTCCCTCTGAAACATCCTCAAAGAAATGTCTATTTTAAAGATAATTATTTAATGTGATAACCTGCTATAGCTTCTCCAAAAAGGCTGAATATACGGATTGTATTTTTTGCAGTACATTACACTGAAGCTTTTTATTTTCATAAAAATGTCCTAATGGAGCAAAGAAAGTAAAACACAATAATCTTATGTAAAAGATGCTGTTTGCTGCAGGCAGATTAGTGATGCAAGACCACTGTAAAACATCCGCTTTGCTAATTATTTCAAGGGGCGAACAGGTAACAAGGAAATACATGAGCTGCACACCTATAGTCTTTATTTTTGAATGAATTGGTTTGAGTTAATACAGATCAACAGATTTACTTTTATAGTTTATCTGAATCATGTCATTTTACGTCAGTATTAGCTAAGAGAAGTTTGAAACTGAATGTCATTCGTCCAAGTCCAGCCATTGTTTGGATAAGAGCTAAACACATAATACAAAATAAAGGTAAGTTGTGGTAATGTACTTCCCCATTTACTATGTGAGTTTTACTTTGCTCTTACTTTGAGTTCCAAACTAACTTAATCCAGAATTTGGGGCTTATTAAGTCATAAATATTATCATGCTTGACTTCAAGACTTGAAGGCAAAATCCATACTTCTCTCTTTTTCTCTAAACTAGCAAAAAACTGAAGAAATAAGTATCTTATTCTTATTTTTTTTCCGTTTATATATATATATATATATATATATATCATATATATATATTTATTTATTTATTTTTTACCTTAATGTGTATATGCATCCTTCCGTTTAGCTTTATCTTATTGTTGATGCACGTTAATTATTCCACTTTGGGCCAGCAGAATAATTAATTAAACAGTTCTGTACATTAAACATGAGTGCAAGTTATAAGAACTATTCGTAAAATAACCTTTAACATAGAACTACACTTATTTGGCTTTTCACTCTTGCTTTTTCTTGAACGCTTGATGCCTTTAAGATTGCAATCAACTGAGATCTTGTCAGGCTACATTCTCTGTTTGCAGCCAAGTTACTGTAGTTTCTGACAAATTCAATGTATTGACAGATGACTAAGGCACTAAAGGGATTTCTCTTTGGAAAGGATGTTTTCTCTGTACTGTCTGCCTTCAATCACTGTATTAGTGTGTCCAACAGCTGCATCTTTGAAACTCAAGAAACAGCTGCTGAAGGTAACAGAGAGTTGTACACAGAGATAAAAATATGACATATTCCACCTTAAAGCTGACACCTTGTCAATGTGTCTTTTGGGCCGAGGTGTCAGTAGGATTCTGAAACACTGGAAACTTAGCCCACCAAAGAATGTAATAACTACTTCACAAAAAGTAAAGCAAACTTTAAGATATTTGATTTTTAAATGCTACACAATGTAAGAGACAGTCCTTGGACAACATACAGAGTTTTTTTTTAAATGCCTGTGAATTAAACAAACAATGTGTTCCATCCTTTTACTCTATTTTGTTTATTATCACCAATCTGACTAAAGGGGAAATAACTTAGTAATTTCCTAAATTAAAATATTCCAAAAATGTATGACATTTTGAATGAATACATTGTAAACAGTTTCTTCATTCTGTTTGATATTGGTTTACCTTAAACACTTAGAACAACTAATGTTGAATTTCCATAGTTCAGTGTCTAAAAACTTTAATTTTGCGTACCTTAGCATGAACAAATTAATTCTATCAACTTTTTTGTTGTTGTTTCCATGAAAATGTTACATTCAAGAAGCAAGTTTTCTACTCCTAAAACAGTAACTTGATCATCACACAGTATCTTCTTGAGCATGTAATTTTTACAATTTTGTTTGATTTCTGATTTAATAAAATTTTGCTCGCTACACTGTAATTTTTACATTTTGATAATATCTTGATTTTAATTAGGCCAATCAAAATGGCTAACTTTTGTAAGTGAAAAGTAGCTGGTTTATTGTAAGTGCAATAATAAGAAAAAGGATCAGAAGCAGGAGAATGGATTGGATCTGTGATTGCTCACAGATGCATGTGCAACAACTGGACTATATGACACATACAGAGATGTTGCAGTAGATCTATGTCCCTGTGCAAACACTGTCCAGCCTGCAGCTAGTTTGAAAGTCCAATCCTGGACTGATGTCTCCAAGGAACAGCATCTTCAAAAGAGGGGAAGAGGATTTGCAGCTAATATCGTGCTGCAACAAAGTTATTGTTTGCTAATGTTCTTAATTCATGACATTTTGTTTATTATTTTGAGCTCTGTGTTATTATAGTATTATGTTATATTGCTTCTTGTGGGTAAATATGTTTAAGGCAACCTTTCCCATAAGCACAAAGCCTCTGAGAAAGAAACGGCACGCATTCGTGGACAAAGCTGTAAAATTTGGCATTGAAATTGACAATTTTATGACAACAAACATAGCAATAATAAAAATGAAAACGAGTGTTTAACATATTGGCTTTCCAGCAGCTAAATCCAAATGTGACTTTGGGAATTAAAGTCAACTTTTATTTCCTTTTTTCATTGAGGTGTTGAAAAATAGATGGAATTGGGGACAGTGCAAGGTGTTGTATTCAATAAATGGGCTTTCATGTGATAAATTGAATGTTATTCATATATGAGTGCACACTGTTTTTTGGTTATTCTGGAGAGAAGTTGCTTCTTTCTGCCCAGGGACCCTTTTCCTTTTAACTGAGAAGCGGTTCAGGAGTGGTTTAGGAAGGTGAGTGTCTGTATGTGTGTGTGGAAGGGTTTAGGTGGGGGGCCGAGTTGATGGTGGGGCACTCTCTACAGACCTTGATACAATTACTAAGCCTTCCTCCCTCCTTCCGCACCAGTTCTGGACACGCTTTTGCTGTGCCACTGGGAATAGAAAGGCCCAGCTATCTAGCAGAAGATTTGGTCAGTCAGGCATCAAATGCAGGGCCCTCTTCTCACACTCTGCGCTGGGGGTGGGCACGCCGGGGGACCTGTATTGTGCATTTTCACACACTTCTCTCAGAGGAGCTCCAGGAATCTGTAGCCTTTGGAAGAAAAGTGGGCAAGGAGAGAGAAGCACAAAATGTAAGGAGAGAGATGGGGAGAGCAGTCATAAGAGATGGAGCAATCATGGCAAATATCGAGGGAGGAGGATGGAGAGAAGGTAGTAAAATAGGTCCAGAGGCTAGACAAAAAGCATCAAGGCTGCAGGCTATCTTAAGGAATACATCACATGTCCTGAATTTCTGTCCCCTCTTTCAATGTCTACTGTGGGATATTGCTAGTTCTTCCTAAATATCAGAAAATTATTATTTTTTTAGAGGTTTAAGAGGTGACCCCCACGTGGGTGTTTGGTAGAAATGGCCACAGGCAAAAGGGCTTAGGGTCAACGTGAAAGCAAAGAATGCATTTCTGTTTAAACTTTTAGGGCGCCACACTCGTTCAAAGCCTAATGTCACATCAGCATTACAAAAAACAAAAGAAGTGAGTTTGAAAGATGTAAGACCCCCAAGCCAGAAATCTCCCTCACCATTACAAGAGACCCTCTTATTTTCTCCGTCCATCAATACAGCAAATGTGATTGTTTTTCATGATGAGCTAAAACTTTTGTTTTTTTGAGAAAGACAGGGCAAAAGGCCAGCACATATTATTTGTCTGAGAGCATTGGAGCAAAAACAAAAAGCAGAAGCAATGAAGTGGAATGTGAAATGAGTTTAAAAAGGGGAAGAAAAAAATCTATGCAAAGACAGAAATGTTCCTTTGATTGGCAGATCCAGCTTAAGTGTAAGTGCCTTAGAAAGATTTTTTATTCTCAAATTGACATTTCTACTTAAATAATTATCGAGATTAAAGTTTGTTCATGACTTGACATTTTTTAAATTGCTTCGCAGACCTGTGCTACGGTGTTTGTTTTTATCATGTTGGGTAAGACATTGTTCAGCGCTTTGTACCAACTTAATTAAGTAAGTTGGTGATAATGGAATAATGTGACTTCATTACAGGCTGTATCTTATGAAAGGAGCAAGTTGGCCAGTTTAGCTCAGGTACTGTATGTCTGGTCATTCAAGACAACGTGATGGTCTGTACTCCAGTGTAGGTGAATGGCAGTAAATCCATTAATGTAACAAAGATGTGCTGGACATTCTGGTTGTCCATTATCAAAATAACTGGAACATGACCGGCAGTGTTTGGTGCCACTAATAAATCTAATAAATTTTAAATATATTTCTATTATTCAATAATGGATAAAGTTACTCATATACGGAGAGAATGACTAAAACTACTCCAGCATGATTTGATAATGAGAGTGCAGTTAAGATGTTTTTTTGTTTTTTTTCTGAAAGCATAGATTCATTTTACAAAGGTTGCTCCAAATATAAATATTTGTTTCTTTAATCTAGCACGATGGCTTTATTTTTGTCTGATTAATAGGCAGATGAAAATATAGTCCCAGTCCTGTATTATATTTACATTTTTAAAGTAAAATTTGACAAATTACTGTGAAATAAAAGCTGACCAATCGGAGTACGCTTGACAAAGTCACAATACAATGTTTTTTTCTTTCAACTTACAAGAAAACAAATGAACTTTCTGGTGCAGTCGGGCGATTTTTGTCATTAGATGACTGACCCTGCAAATTCTGGACGGCGGCCTTTCTGGTTTTTATTCTCTGCTGAAACCCCAAATGTTTGCCTTTTAGATTAACTGCCCACTTTAAAATCACCCTTTGCGTTCATTTGCTTCAAATGTATGCACACACGATAGTCGACCTCATGAGTGTTTGTTTATGTTCCTGAAATGAACTCCACCTATCCAGGACCTACCCAACCTCTCACTGAACAACTGCTGGGATGGCATCCAATAACCCTATTGCACAGCAAACAGGAAGATGCAGGTACAGAAAATGTATGAGTAAGAATTCACCTATTAAGATTACACACTCTTCTTTACTGCCTTTAAAGTTGTACAAATCCATTAGAGGAGCAACCCTACCATTCACACTGGTTCACAGCCAACATCCACATCATTAAATGTAATCTACAGTTAAATGAAAGACCCCACTTCAAAAGGGTGCTAAAGTATGAATATTATTACTGTTGTGCACCTCTGTAAAAAAAGAAGAGAGCTTTCCTAACCATTTTTATTGCAGCGGCACGACTCAGGTAATGTCTCAGAATAATGCATGATAAGGCAAACACAGGCATCCCTTTCAAAATATTCAAATGTGAGCAGCGGAGTGGAAAATAAAGAAACGAGTATGGATGGAATTACTTCCCTCTTCCACCTACTTCTTTATTATTTCCATATCACCTCTCATTTTCTACTTTATTTTTCAAAGTGACCCTGGCAAAGAAACAAACAATGGGATGTTTTACGGTTATAATTTAACTGCACACAGCACATTTTTACTAAAACTTAAAGCTGTTATCTTAACAGAAGTGAATCCGAGTTTAATCTCTGTAGACATTACCGTGTTGTGCAGGACCATTTTAATTATACGAATCACACCAGTCTAAGCGTTGGTTGTAAAGTTGTCAATACGTCCCACATTCTCATCAACGATTTGGACAACAGCAAATCTGCAATGCTTCTTTGTGAACCTCAGCATTCTTTAACGCCCGGGAGGTTAATTAATGATATTTTTAATATCATCTTTCCACTTTCTGTTGAAATAGATTTGTCTACCAAGTAGGATAGTGCTGAGCAGAAGAAAAAAAATCTAAGTACCTCAGAATATGTTTGACCAAAGCTGGGTTACTACTACCAACAAACAAGCTCAAGTGAAGCCAAAACTATGTGAAACTTGTGAGTTTTCAATACAACAATCTGAAGCATATGGATATGATTTTTTTATTTTTTATTTTTTTTCTTGTGCTAACACCACACATCAGAACTCTTGTAAAACTATATGATTTTATTTCATCAATATGATTTTATTTCATAAATATGTTTCTATGCATCCGGTTTAAATGCCCTCCACGCAAGGAGTTTTCTGGCTGTAGGTCTAAACTTGACCAGAGGTGGCTCTTCTGTTCTGTGTCTGCATAAAAAATACTGGCACCTTCCTGTGTTATTTAAAAATAGTGTAAATACATTAAAAAAGTAAATATTTCAAATATCCTTTCTCTCATTGTTGTGACGACTAGAAAATAGAAATAAAAATAGAATAAATGGTAATTGTTTTAATTTTGGTAATTGTAACTGACCTAAAACAACCTTAGCTTGGTCAGTCAACAAAAGCATGCACTATTTTTGAGACATGCACAGAGTGCATTTCTCTCTGTTGTGGGTGTATGTATGCACATACATTTGTTTGTCTCTGAGGTAGACTAAACCTGCATAAGGTTTAGTCTGCCTCTTACCTGATGGCTGCTGGGAGATTGCTAACCAAATACCTTTGTTTTAAAGAGGCCTTTTCAAAAGGATTTGAGTAAAATATTAAATTATATGAGGAAAATAAAAATAATAGTCATTCTTTATTTTGAAAAATTGAAAACCACAGAAAGGAAATGTTAAAATTACCCAGTTAGAAAATAAGAACCAATTCCGACCCATTCAGAGAGGAAGATCAACATTAGAATTAGAGTGGAAGTACTGCAAATATCTCTTGTTGAAAAACCATGTCGTGCCCAAAGCTGCCACAGTTACTCTTGCATTACCTGCTTGCTTTTTAAGCAGATCTGCGAAAATAAGAGGCCCAAAAAGCAGATGCATGTTAAACAGCTATTAATATTGTATACTTCTAATATGTCCAGGTGGAGGAAAATATTCAAATGCGTCCATTTTCCCTTGTTCTGGTTTGGGGTGATTGAAGGAACTTGTGATTGGGTTTCCACACTGCAGTCCCGTCTGCACATGCTAGGTTTTATCTGCCTTGATATTAACATGGCTCTTTCATTAAAAACTAAGCCCATTTCCAGGTTTACCAGTAGAATAAGATGCAGAATGAGACAATAAAGTGCATTTGTGTCTCAGTGGTGGAATTATAAATAAATGATTGTAAGTGCCCTATCCAGGCAGCATTCTTTTCCAGAAGATAATCATGGCCTCCACCCCATCTATGCCCCTTAACGCACCTATGCTCAATGTTCTAGTTATATTAGGTTGATGAATACTGAAAGAAGATCATGACTTTATAATATCCATGCGCATCACAACTAAAAACAAATGGAAAATTATTGAGGAGGAAACAACAGAGTCATTTCTGATTATTGTTGCTGTTTTCACAAAGAGAAATGAGGACAGATAATAAAAAAAGGAGAAATACAGGTTGGAGGACTGTTTCTTTTTCCTTTTTTAAACTTAGACCTTCACCAAACACATGTACCAACTTTTCCATCTTCACTTTAAAAGGTGTATTTGAACATCACAGACAGTCTTTGAAATACCTCACAGTTTTCAAAGACAGTTGAGATCTTTCAGCAAGAAAATATATATATGTATATATATATATATATATATATATATATTTTATTTTTTTTTCAGAACAATAAAATAGTTAGCATACTTTATAATGCTCAATGTGGCATTTAGCTTCATCTAAGACTTTTTCTGTTTGATAAAACTGGCTTGATTTTTGCAAGTCATATCAGCTGAAACAACCAGGTTAGGACCACAGACATCCCAAACCTCTCAGGTTTTCAAAAACAATTCATTTTAGCAATCAATGCTTTATTTTACATTGTGTCATAGAGGAAAAGTTAATAGTACGTGTGGTCTTCTGTTTAGACCACACATATTGTTGATATGTGGTCTGAACAACAGGACTTCTGTCTTCCTGACATTAAACTTAAAGAAAAGAGAAGCATGGAATCTATGCATCCGTGTAGCTTTAGATGTCAACAAGAATGGTGGCGAAGTGTGCATCAGAGACAGACGCATGTAGTGTAAATACGGGTTGGTTGAGGAGAGGCCAGATTCCATGTCTATGTATGTGAAAAACAATAAGTCTGACAGTTGTCTACAAGAAGTGAATGGTATCTTGTGTTTCTCAAGGACTGACCTATTGGAAGCAAGTAGAGAAATTATCCAAAGGCCAGAAATTTAACTTTGTGGCACCCACCAGAGGAGAGCAGCTGAGCTGGAGGAAAAGAAGCCAATGCTGACGCAGGAGCTTTTGTCTAAGAGATAAGACCTAAACTCATTGAGAGCTAAACCAGTGATGCATATCCACTGGTCCAGATTGGAAATTAATATCTCATGATCTACAGTTTCAGAAGCATCTGTCAAGTGCAACAGTGAATATATCCCATTTAAGTCTTACCATGTTTCACTGTGAAAAATGTTTCTTCTTCTTATATGTTGTTCCTCAGGGGAAAAGACTCCCTTCTTTTTTGATTACCACTGTAGTATTTAAAAGTGATTCAGAGGAAGAACAAAGTAATGTTGATTATTACAGTAAGGAATAACAAAGCTTAAAGGGAACCCACACAGTCACTTTTGCTAAATGCTAACCATGCTAATTCTACCTGTGCTTGTTAATCATGATATCTGATAATATAATGTGCTAAAGAATTTTTATAATGTAAACACAAACTACTATTGATTTAACTATTGTTCTGAGACAATAGTTAAATCACATTTACCTGCAGGTTCAGCTGTCCCACAGACGAGGTGTTACGGAAACCTGAGGACCTAAAATGAATAATTAGAATTGTTCATTACAAAAAGGCATCTTATGGCTCCTGTTTTGAAGCCAATGGGAATGAATGAATTAACAATTAGATAGAAGTAAATCAGAACGTCTTGCTTTAATTAACTTCAAAAAGGTTGTCCTGCGCTCTCCCATACTCCTTGACCCCCCCCCCACCAAACTCCATGTTGCCTGTGGTTGATCTACACTCCCGACGTCACACATTCATACGTGATCGTCACGAGACGCTCACTAGCAGGTTTTGTCACGCAGTTGTGCAGTCTGCTTGAAATGAAGTAACAGTAATCCAATTACTTTTTTGCCCTTTGATCAATTACTTTACTTGTCACTTGAAAAAATTAATCAGGCGTATTACTTCTAACATGTTACTGCCCTTTACTGGCCTACGGGCAGACAAACACCCTATATTTTTACAAGAAAAAATATTTTAATAATAATAGTAATACTAATCGTACTAATAATAATAATAATAATGAATGTTTGGTTGGTACATTCATTTGTTTATATGTGTAAATGTCCATCAGGAAGTTCCTAAAGAGAGAATAGAAATAGCGAGGACCACTATCAGAAAGTAACAGGTAAATTATGGCTTATATAGTCTTTAATGTAGTGTATGGTTTTATGAACAACCCCATCAGCCTATCACAGTCCGTATGTTGGGAACAGAATTTTAACTTGTAAAATATTTTATCTTGCTTTTTTTCTGAAAAAAGACAAACCAAAGCTTTTGTACTAACTCCATATGACGAGAATATATTCAAGAACTGGTGACTGCACATGGCTGCACCACTTGTGGACACAGGTGCTGGAGCAGCCAAGGGAGTCATGGCTTTTTCTGACGCTCTTACATGTGCATGTGTGTGTGTGTATGTGAATTATGGATACGCTCTCTGTGACACGTCCAAATACACACTCATTTGAACAAACTGTATTACAAACCTTGCTGACTATCAAGTTTGCATTATTCTCTAAAATGGAGAAAAAAACAATATTTCATTTTTGTCATGGGATTTATTAACCAACAAAATGAATATGATTTATTTGACATGGAAATTGCACAGCTTTTTTTTTTTTTTTTTTTTTTTTTTTTTGTAGCATATTTTCTTTAAAAACATGAAATTTGTCATTATCCTTTTATACTTGTTGAAATCACAGCTTTAGAACAGAAGGGTGGCAGACAAACACCAGTGTTACAAAAGGTTTTGATTATTTTCACTCATTGTTTTAGGTAGACATACACACTGAGTTATGGGACATAACAAGCGGACAAGAGGCAGACATCTAGATTTACAAGACACAATGGGTGCCCACTTTTTGGGGATGAAGAGTCTGCATACAGCACTTCAGTGTTTGAGGGCCTGGTCAGTTGCTAAGGGAACACCTGCAGATAGCTGGTTAACTAAGTGCAGCGAAGATGCTCCGTTGTGGCAATCAATTATGGATGAGCTGAGAGAACTTTGACATGTTAAACCTCTTAGAGCGGCTGAAGAGGAGTAACACCAGGAGAGTTGGGAGCAAGAGCAGACTCTGGAAGAAAAGGTTTAGCAGATTCATATGAAGCACATTATTATAGCAAAAACATAAAGTGTTCGTTTTATAGAATTTTGAAATTTACTTCGTATACATGATGGATGATAGATAATGGAAATAATTATTATTTATAGAGTTAATGTTTCATGTATTGCATAATTAATCTACATGTCAAGCCAAATAAGAACTTTGATATGGTCAGTATCATAACATTTACTCCAAATGCAACCTGTGACTAAAATAAGACCCTTAAGACCTTGGCTGCACCTAGAAATCCTGTCCATAAAGGTTATGAACAGAACCACAAAGGGACTGAGTCCAACTCTCATTGGAAATGAGCCAGACTTACTGCCGGCAACGTAGAAAAATCTCTGGCACCAGTTGTACAGGGATCTGCAGGCCCATATCAAAGGGTCTGCTACCCCATACTCTTGGAGTACAAAACACATGTAGACTTGCTGGGCGAACTGCCAGGCACCCTGTAGGACCTTCCTGATGGTGCGGAGTAGGCTCAGTGTTCCACCGACCTGTTTGTGGAACCCGATCTGAGATTTGACAGCAGACACTCCTCTCCAAAACCAATCAAGACTTTACCAGGGAGGCTTAAGACTTTGATCGCCCTGTAGTTGGCACACATGCAGCAGTCACCCATGAAAAATATATTTTACTCAAAACACGGCTCCAAAATGAGACACATTCTTTTAAAAAAAATAAAATAAAGTGGAAGGACTGACAACTTAATATAATAACACTGAAAAACTTCTTTGGTGATTCTAATCGTTGTGATAAGTGTCTTTGAATGTTAACATATGAGATCGGCAAAAATTGTCCCACCTGTACTTGTGTGATTGACTGTGGAAGTATCAGATTTTTTCAAATTTATTCACTGGAAAATCAACTTTCAGATTTACTGATTTAAAACTTGAACCAAAAAGCAAAATTCCAGATTCATTTTAAAAAATAAAAAAGATCACCTACAGTCAAGAGACAGAACTGATGGCTGAAGAAACAAAATCTTGGAAACAAGCAGCTGAAATTAGCTTCCTCTTTGGGTCATTGAACTTAGCCCTAGGGTTAACAGAGAACTGGATAATTGGTGCTTAGAGTAGAGTCAATTCTTGACAGAATTGAAAGAAATCAGTAAAGGGATTTTGTCATCTGAACAGGGTGCCTCAGAGTCTCATTTTGGTGTTTTTTTGTCGGCATGTTTCGCATGTCGGAGGCCCTGGAGCAGACCCAAAACTTGCTGGAAGCAAACTGTAGCTCTTCTACATTTTGAAAGCCTAGAATCCCTGAAAATAGTTTTGCAGCACTACTATAGATAGGGGTGTCTCTGCCTCTCTCCCATAGCTATTATTGCAACAACAGCGATGAAATGAGAAATTTGTTTTGTTTTTTATTATTATTATTATTATTATTATTATTATTATTATTATTATTATTATTATTATTATTATTCTCTCCTACAGATCCAGGATGAGAATGTCCCTCTAATTGAAGCCAACATAAAAAAAAACAGAGATTTAATGAAGTATGATCATATGGAGCAATCAAAAAATTCATAAAACCAAATGTCGAAAGGTGATGAGTCATTATATTATCATTACATTTTTGTTAGCTAACCTAATAAACACCCAAATAAAGGAAACCTTTATGATGTGAGGAACAATATTGTAAACTAGCTCAAACTCACAGGAATATTTTATATAGTGGCCCCAAGTTTTCTACAAAGTGCCAAAAGTGGTGCAGGTTCCTATCCAACTTATGCAAAAGAAAAAAAAAAAAAAAAAGCGTTAGGGCCTTAGGGACAAAAGTAAAGAAGTGGGAACAAAAATCATTGTGCTTGAGAACAGAAATAAAAAAAAACTTACTCTGGAAGGATCGGTAGAGATCAATATTCCATTTGGACTCCAAGACTACAAGACAGTATATAGGTTAATGTTGTGCTGGATAAGCATTCCGTGTGAATGTGTGAGTGTTGTTTCAACAACTACAAAAGGAGAAACACAGAATCTATTGAAAAGCCTGGGAGCTGCTCAGGGCTTCATGTCACAGAGCAAGTTGGGCTGTGCAGCTGTCTTTGGCTATTGAGGTCAGCTTGGTTTTCTACCTTGTTGACTCAAAAATAATGCATGAGAAAGTGGACCGCAAGACAATGTAGCACTGGTCGCATGCAAGGTGGAGCGGAAACACACATTCTATAAAAGTTTGAACCAACACTATTAACGCTGTCACAAAAAGCAAAAAAAAACAAAAAACAAAAACAAAAAAAAAAAGTAGAGGTAATTGAGGATAATGACTGATATCAGTGAGGATAAATCTTCATCTTTCATCAGGAACGATAGAAGGGAAATGAAGAGACTTACGTTCTGAGTTCTTTCACCTGATGTTCACCCACTTTGGGGAGTTAGAAAATGCCAGGGGTTAACATCAGCACTATCACTGAACCACACATGATTGAACCAACTTTCTTGTCTCTCGGCTCACTCAGGATACATTCTGGAAATAGAATATTTGCATTCATCTGAACATCTACAAATTGAATACAGTTACTTTAATACAGTTACTTATGTGTCAGAACTACATAGCTATATATAGGTGTATATTGCACACTGATGCAAGATTTTAGTTTTTACAGTATTGTCCCAGTGAACTACTGGTTACATGGACTCCCTGCCTCCAACAGACTGTAGTTCTGTTGGAGGCCTCTTTCACTTTCACCTGACTTAACCCTGATGTCCCAATTTGAATTCGCCTTTATAAATTAAAAATAGAAATTAATTTAATTCAATTCAGAAATACTTTATCAATCCTAAAGCAAAATTAAGTGCTGGTGTAACTCATTTTTTCAAAGTTTTTCAAAGAGCTATTGTAGATGCTGATGGCTGCAAGCAGAAAGGATCTCCTGTAGCGGTACATATCTGAATAAGCCTCTAAAAAAAGACTCTGTTGCTCAGGGTTAACCATAACTTTCTTGACTTTATGTAAATAACCTTCTTTGCACCATCATCTCCAGTGGTTCCACTCCCCAGAACAGAACCAATGTTCTTTATCAGATTTTCAAAGCCGTTTTAAGTCACTAGCTTTGATGCTGCTACAGAGGTTCACAGCATGCCACAAAGCGGTCCATCTCTCTGTACTCAGCTTCTTGTCCATCTCTGATACGCCTATTTCTGTAGATGACAGTCTGACTTGTGCTGAAGTGCACAGAGTGAAAATAAATAGTGAGAGTACAGTTCCTAGTGGTGCTCCTGTGCTGCTAACACACAGTCCTTCAGTTTTACAAACTTAAAATCACAACCATAACATTTTGAGTCGTTTTGTTGTTGTTTGGATGTCAAAATTTCTAGAAACAATGCCACAAAAATGAAAAGTATTTTAGAAAAGACCTGTCAATCTATTGTGATTAGCTTTCTTTCTGAAACTCTCCCTGGTTGCTGGATACATATATTCTTATATCATAAAGTCATTTTTACACAGTTGAGTAAGATTTTTAATCTTAGTAACATATTTAACTGGAAGTAATATTCACCTATTGAAGAGCAAAGTCAGAGTCCTAAATTTGAATTTCCCAGAGAATTGAAGATTATGACACTTTTCAACTTAATAGACTTGGAGTTCATGTGGTAAACTGTCAAATTACCAGTGGAAATATAAAAAAAGATGCAAATTAAAGAAGGATGTTAAATGCTCATGCATTTTCATTATAGATTACTGAGAGAGGTACAAATAAATGCCGATGTTTCATTGTTGCATAAAAACGATTTTTCTTCCTTCAGAACTGAAAATCCTTTTACATGGCTTTAGATGCTTGTCTCATTTCCTATAAGCAAGAACTGAAAATGTCTTTAATTCTAAATCAGCGTGAATAATTTGGGTCTTAACTATATGTCTGTCCTTAACTTGCCAACACAGATGGAGCAAAACACATACGCACCACTTTCTCAGTTTCCTCCTTTGTGTCTCATTAATCAATGACAGATCATCATGACGTGACACCTTCATGATTACAATTTTCCTCAGGACTTTGAGTTGGGAAGGAGATGGAAATTAGTTGCCTTGCTTCAAAATGCATCCAAGACCACAATTTGGAAATGTTCACTCTGAAAACACTGAAATCTAAACTTTCCAAAGTCCCAATTGCAAACAGGAAAACATATTATTAAACATGTACACATTAACGCACTGCCAGCACACAAAGCACACATATAGACTAACAGGCTTTACGACTGAGTGGGCTGATTTATGTTGCTCATTGAACATGACAAATGCTCCAACATTTGATCACAGCAGAACACTTATCTACTCTAATCTGAGCAGTAAAACCATCTCCAACCTGCCTATTCATCTGCATTACATGCAAAAGATTACATTTCTCAGCAGAAGATCATGCCTAATTCCTTTGAAAGGGGAGAAAAAACCCTGTGAAAACGCAATCAGGCTTAAAAGGATAACCTCTTTGTCTAGAAATAAGAAAAAAAAAACACATTTTATCCTTCACTTGCTCCAATTTGGACTGAAAGCATCCCTTCTTTCCTTCTTGCCCACATCTGTTCAAGTGAGGGAAAAAGCAGAAGCTTCTGTTTTAATCTTTAAACGCTAAACAAACAGTAACTCCTGCCGTCGCCTTCATTTTATGTCTAAAAGCATACACTGGTGCACCTAAATATTTTATCACGTGCGCCTGATAACAGTGGATAACGCAGTGGATAATGAAAAGGTGTACACCAGAGGGGAGCGGGTGGTGGCCGTTCTTTCAGGATATGCCTGCTTCATGCTATATATGTGTAGGGGTGTATGCAAATAGTGGAGAAAGCCAGAGATCCTTGGTAACATAATCAATAAGTAACAAAAAGGCTATGAGAAATGCTCCAGAGTAAACAGGAAAAAAAAAATAAAAAAATCAACACTTTACAAGCTACAGCTTTACAGATATTGTCAGCTGTCCAGGGCCTCCAGCTGGAAGTTAGAGGCCCGAATCATTCTTGAGACAAAAAACTTAGTGCTTTGCCTCAGTCATACGCAAACATACAGTAGGTAGACCTTTATAATTTGAGCATGGTATGATATTTTAATGCTATTGTAACAATTTTTACTGTTCCTAATGTTTCTATGTAGACCAGTGATCATCAATAATTTTATTACTAAAAAGAATTTCCAAAATTATATTAACACAAAAGAAGTTAAAGATGGAAGTTACAAAGCTGACTGGTGCGATTTACTGATCAAAGTAGCTTTGTTTTATTTTTGCGTAGGGCCACATAACCTTGTGCCGGTCCTGTTGCTTCTCTGCTGGGCGTGATGTTGAGGATAAATTGGGCCCCGCCTCCCACTTAATGCACTGTGTGTCACATTAACCCCAATGATTCACCCCCTCCCCCAGCCCCCCACCCAGTCTAAATGAATAAGACGAAATGAAGCGGCATTTGCGGTAGATGTGAGTGAGTGCACGCTTGAGCGCTTCCGACGGGTTGTTAAGGTGGCATTAGAGTTAATGCAAATTAAAAGGGCTGGCTGATCTCTTTTAACCCCCCTCTGTTCGCTGCTTTAATGCGGCCATTTGCTTGGAGGTACTCACCCCCTATAATTCAATTTGTCAAAATGAATGAAGGTACAGACAATTCATAAAGTCCGCCCACCCCAAGGCATTCGAAACGGACTTTAAAAAAAAAAAAAAAAAAAAGCACAAAACAAAAGTTTCCAAGTCAACGCGCATGCCTTCCCTGTCGTTACAACCCCTTTATAGCCACTTTCATCTGTAAATGAAAGCGAGCAATTATTGTGAGGTGCCGGTATCATATTATTATGTTGGCCCCGGTCCCCCAGATAGTCATCAATCACTCTCAATCGACCTGTCACCGGCAGGCAGATATCCAGCTGGAGAGGAGAGTAAAGAGGAGGGAGGGGAGTGAGGAGGTAAAAAAAAAAAATAAATAAATAAATAAAAAAGAGGAGGAGAAGGAGGAGGAGTACATCATCATTAATTTGAGGAGTGACCCCCGGGGCTATCCACATGTCTCAGCCTGGGATTCTCCAAGCAAGGTGCGCGCAACAGAGGCGAGCTGGTTGCGAGCCTTGCAGTTTGGTGGCTTGTAAGTGTTTGGTGACTGTCCACTGACAGTTCTACAAGACCCAAACATTAAAAGATAGATAGATAGATAGATAGATAGATAGATAGATAGATAGATAGA
>VMRN01000531.1:0-30589 GCA_010277015.1 Poeciliopsis turrubarensis
TTAAAAGAAAACGAAAAAGAATTAGCAATGATTCAGAAACAACTTTCTTTACAGTAACCATATGCCCTCAACAGACTGTGCCCACAATAAAACCTAATGGTTTTATTGTGGGCACAGAAGTTACTAGAGCCGCATTACTGTGGTCAATATAGACCACAGTAATGGCTGCTCTAGTAACTTCTAAAATCAAGCCTTGACAAATTACATTTAATTTCCCTTTGTGATCCATAAAGTATTTCTGAATTTTGAATAGGATTTGGAGTTGATAGGGATCATTCCCCTGTTAGCTTCAGCTTTCTCCCAGCATTTTCTGGTGCCTGGTGAAATTCATCTTGCCCTCTATAAATTGCAGATTTCCAGTGTCACAGGAAGAAAACAAAAAAATCCCAGAGAATCACTGAGTCGAGTCATCACCGTGCTTCGCTGCAGGCACGGTGCTAATTTCAGCATGCGCTTCATTAGTTGTCCTCAGGACAAACTGCTGATTCCTGGGACCAAGATGTTCTTGTTTCAGTTCACCTTTTCCACAGAACGAATTTGTGTACACCTTGGAGTTCAGGCATAGTAATCTGTCTGTCTTCAGTGTGGAAACTGAAACCTCAGTGGCAGGCAGCTGCCACAAAGTCTTGCTCCAAGTGTTTTGTAGTCAGTCTGGGTGACCATCATTGATAGCTGATTACTTTGATACATCCATCGGGTTCAACTCCTGTACTTTTAACTTTAAACTTGGGGAAGTGCTCTTCTGGATGTTTCTTTAGGAACCTGATTTGGCCAGACGGAGTTTAATCATTTAAGGTATGACTATAACACAACACCAACCTCAATAGTAACCTCTTCTCTTCTCTAGCTTTTGGTGTGTCTGGAGTTGCTTCACTGTCACATTTTAGCTTATGCTTTTCCAAAACACCCTTTTTAGCTCTTGTTTTCTGTCTCTTTACCTTAGCTTCACAATGATTCCTTTTCACTTTTCTATTGCACAAGAAGAAAGAACGCCTTCGTCCACTTTGCCACTAGCATCAGCAGATCAAGGCGGATAGTGTGTCTATATAAAGCCTACCACACCCTTCATTGCTCCCACATACCCCACCTTCCCACCATTCACTCAGCCTTCCAACCCAACTGACCGACGCAGAGTTTCCTGGCCTAGGTTCAGGAAATTGCCACGCCGAAGAAGGAGGTTGGAAACTTAGAGACGGGGCCTCTTCGCCTTGGATACAGTAGTAAAACAAAGACAAACACACACTCATGGCCACATTCTGAAAGTGACTGGGAGTAAGTCCACACTGGCTGCCTTTGGGCTTAGTCAAACGGATGTCTCTGCTATTTGGACCTGCCTGTATGTGGAAACTCCAATGACTCAGAGAAGATAAAATATTCTTAGTTTTTTTCTTTGTCACTCATCATACCTGTAACATCCTCGGTTCTGTTGTCAAACTAATGGCAATATATGTGACCTTCATTGTCGACAGTGAATTTTCAGTCATCTGCAGTCTTGCTTTTCAGAAGTGAGAGAATTAATTGCATCTTTCCATTTTGGAGGCTCAGTTCTTATGACTCACTCTTGTCTTGAAGTTTCCAGAAAAGCAATACAGAGTGTTTTCAAAGTATTTCAAACCATCTGCTTTCTTTAAGGACTCCAAGCTAACATGAGGTTACTGCATAGCACAAACAACAACATTATCAACATCAACTAATATGTGAGGTGTAAAACAATGACCTGATCTCTCATGTGCACTGTGTTCCAAATTATTATGCAAGTGATATTTTCTCAGATTTTCTTAAATGTTCAATGCATATGATGGTCAGTATAATTTTCAAGTCATGAACTATTACAGTGTAAATCAAATTTAACTGAACAAAGCTCCCCATGAGAACAGTATTTTTTTCAAAAATAAAAAACTCAAAATGCACTGTTCCAAATTATTATGCACAGCAGATTTTCTAAACATTTTATAATTATAAAGAACTGCAAATGTTACCCTGCAACCTTGGGTGGCAGAGTAATGTATTATAAAAGATCTTCCTCCAATGTGTGGTGCTGTGACACAGGAAAGATGAGACACACAGGTTGAGTTCTCATTAACATCCAACGGAAGATTTATTCCTTTTTTGTGTAAACATACTCAATATTCAGTACTGTCTATCTTTTGTCATTTTTTACAAAATCAAAACGAAAGTACATGCGTTTGTTTTCAACCACTAGAACAACTTTACTTCTACACAGACAGGATATACTTTACTATTTAAACTTCTCATAAGTACTGGAGCTAAGAAAGACGAAAGACGTTACAAAATAGCAATATTTTATCCGTTACTAAAAGAAAACAACTGAAAAAGGCGTAATGCTCCTTTAATGGCGCGTCTCACTATTGACACATCAACGGTCCTTAGTTACAATGTTGTTGGTTTTCAACAAGAAAACTCAATTTTACCGAAAAAGAAATGAAAATAGTGTAAGTTATTTGAAAATTGTTTCGATTCATACAAAATTTAACAGTTTAACGGAAACTTAACATTCTTTTAACGTTTATCCACACAATACTCCTCACAAACCGGACAACATGACTCACTAGTCAACTTCCCATTCAATAATATATTAAATTCTCAAAAGTAATCTATTTTCATGAATCAAGATACACTTTACTAACCTGTGACACAGGAAAGATGAGACACACACGTTGAGTTCTCATTAACATCCAACGGAAGATGAATTCTTTTTTTGTGAGCTCGCTCTTTACTATGCCACCAATGCAATGCGCCCCTAGTGGTCATGTGGAGAATTGCATGGACTAACTGAAACAACGCTTAATAATTTGTTACAACAAGAAAGTAAAAGATACAAAATGAAAAATTGTGTTTTGGGTGTCTATTTTCTTACTTACTGTCTTCACCCCTCTACACAAACGGTCATTCTTGATATGTGCAGCATTAAGTGTAGTAAAATCAAAAGCTATTTCAATCAAAAACATCTTAACAGACAGTGTTGGATTCACTCCTCCCATCCCGTTAGTTCTTTACGTTGGTGCGTGAAGGGAGGTTAGAAAGAAGAAGAAACTGACGGCAAGCCAGGGATGCACGGAGATCGCCGTTAGCCGTAGCTAACGGTCGCATCGAGCACAAAAGCACATTTTATTACCGTTCACGAGTGTTGCCCAACGTGGTAAGATATATTAATGCTGTAAGCTGTTGGAAGATTAGTTTCTTGTTAAGTTTATTTGCGGGCTTGGTATTTGCTAAACGTAATTAGCCATAGGCTGACTGTGATTTGCGGCACTTTGATGTTGAATGCCGATTGTTAATATGTTACGAAGTGTTCTAAAAGTAAAACGTTTCCTTACAACCGGTTAGGTAACCAAGTGATGGTTAATATAAATTGATGTTTAAGTCTGTTTTATTGAAAATTACAATACTAAATATTGATGTTTTGTTTTTTATGTTTTGTTTACAGTTTAACCGGCATGTCCGCGTAAAGCACGAGGCAATAAAACAATAACAACAACAATAACAACGACTACCTTATGTTCTTTGTAACAGACAGAGTTACATGTTAATATTGGACCTTCTTTGATATCACCTGCACAATTCTTGCATCCATTGAACTAGTAAGTTTGTGGAAAGTTTCTGCTTGAATTTCTTTGCAGGATCTCAGAATATCTTCCCAGAGCTGCTGCTTGATATGAACTGCATCCCACCCTCTGATCTTCTGCTGGAGGAAACTCCAAAGGTTCTCAATAGGGTCAGAGGTCAGAGGAGGATGTGACACACCATGAGTTTCTCCCCTTTTATGCCCATAGCAGCCAGTGACACAGTGGTATTCCTTGCAGTATTTATTGTCATGCATGAAGATGATTTTGCTACAGAAGGTATGGCTCTTCTTTTTAAACCATTTAAGAAAGAGATCAGTCAGAAAGTCCATATTCTTTGCTGCAGTCATTTTCACACCTTCCGGGCTCTGAAGAGGCCGACCAGCTCTCTCTCTCTCTCCCCATGATTTGGGCCCAAAGCATGACTCCACCTCCTCCTTGCTGACATCACAGCCGTGTTGGGATGTGGTGGCCGTCCACCACCAATCCACTACTGCGTCCCTCTGGACCATCCAGCATTGCACAGCAGTCATCAGTGAAAATGAATCTTCATGTACGGCTGGGCCCACTGCGACCGTTTCTGCTTGTGAGCTGGTTAGGGGCCCAATAGTAGGTTGATGCCCCACAAGCCTCTGGAGGATCCTCCACCTTGAGGTTCTAGAGGCAGCAGCAGCTTCAAATAACTGTTTGCTGCTTTGTAAGGGCATTTTAACAGCTGCTCTCTTAATCCCATGAATTTGTCTAACTGAAACCTTCCTCGTCATGCCTTTACCTGTACAAACAATCTTTGTTCTGAATCAGCCACAAATCTCTTCACAGTACCATAACGCTTCAGTTTTGGTGAAATATCTAATATTTTCACACCTTGTCATACGGCACTACACTATCTGATGATTTTCGTCAGCAGAGATCCTTTCTCTTTCCCACATTGCTTGAAACCTGTGGCCTGCTTAATAATGTGGAACATCCTTCTTAAGTAGATTTATTGTAATTGAGCTCACCAGATAAACTAATCAACCAGCTCTCTGAAATTAATGATAGTGATTCAAAGAGCCCTGATGCACAATACATCTATAAATTTAATAGCACAACAAAAATTTAATCTTTATGACACTTAAATCCAATTTGCATAATCATTTGGAACACGGTGAATGAAGTTTTACATATTACATAGTTTTACATATTACATCACACGTGTCAAACGCAACATATGTGGCACTCAAGGCTCTGAATCCCTCCAATTCTGCGATCATAAAAATTCCCACAAACTCAGCAGATCCCCACATTTTTTTGCCACTGGTGCATAATCGTGAGTTTATTATAAACTGTGTGTAAACAGTTAAAAACTTCTTAATGGACCTTACCACAGTGGCCGCGTTTCATTGGCTGATGCTCATTCTACGTAGCAGCTGTGCTACCACATGCTTGGCCGTCTCACAAACACAAGCTAATGTACATGCATTAGTCAATGCATGCTAATGTAGCACCAGGCTAAATTGCAGACCGGCAGAAAGTTTTCGCATCAACAATCGAAACAGAATGGTTCTCCATTGCCAGTGGGGAATCTGTTCTGGTGATGTCAGCTATCCTGATCGTATTTGTGGTAGTAAAATTCACAGATTTCCAAATCAGAAGCAGAATGACTTGCTTGGATCAAAGCTTGTGCAAAACCGCATGAGCAGCTCAACCTTCATAGGATCAACAAGAACAAAGCAGTGTGTGCTGGTGTAAGTATTATTGATTTGATTTCTTTTTGTCTGAAAAAAGAAAATCAATAATAAACACCTCCATCATGAACACCTTTTAGCTCAGTACAGCTTAATGGCAGTACTGATACTAATTCTACACCTTGACGCCTGTCTGCTACAGTCTTACGTTAGCAGATCAATATAGCACAGAGTGCAGTGCATCAGGCCGAGGCACACTCAAACATTTGCCAACAAACCACAGGAATCATCCACTGATTTCAAAAGTAACCTACAAAACGATGAAGCCCGACTTACCCAGCCTTGCAAGAACAATAAGCATCAGTGATCTTGTCCACAGCTATATTGGTGCTGAGGGTGTGAGGATCTGCTGTTTTCCTCGTCAACCGAAAGCATTTTGCTGTTCTGTGCATAATGATGGAGGCATCGCGGCTCAAACACCTTTCTTACTATTACTAAATTCTCTCTCAGCCATTCTTGAGGTCAAGATATAGTCGGAGGTCGACATGGCGAGTAACTTTAAGTCACATTTACTGTTATTCATGAGCACAAATAGTGGAAAATTCCTTGGAAATACTTGATTCAAACCACAAAACCTGGGTATTTGATTGTGAGAAATCACAAAAACAATGACAAAATCCTGGAGGGACTTTTCAGTGTTAAAAGATGTTCAATATTATTTTATTGTAAGAACCCATAGAATGCGGAGACAGCAACTCATTAATGTTTGAACACTTTTATCAAGACATTCTGGAACATTCTACCCTTGACAACAATTATGACCTTATAGGAGCTAAAATGAAACCAAGTTTGAGACACCTGTCTTACATGAAAAAGAAAATGGTTTGGATTACTTTATCTTTCCCTCCAGATTAGTTGGTCTCGAAGGCTCAACTCAAGGTTTAGTACAAGAGAGGACTCAAGCCCCCTGAGGTGCCCAGCATTGCCTCCCTGTCTCCCCTCTTTGTTTGACACCCCTCAGAAACTCTTATCCGGCAACGAGAACTCCGGGGTTGCAAGCCTGCATATTTGTGCACACATTTATTTTCTAATATAAACATAAACTATAGCCAAAACACATAAAATGCACACCCACACACCAGTCAAAGCTTTGCCATTCTTTTTGCAGATAAACAGAATCCTATGAGTAATAAGCAAACCCACACATGAGCCCGCATGCCTGCCAAATCACCAGCACACATGCAAGGACAATAACTGCAAAACCACAATGCAGAGAGCCAGAATACTCTGGCGATGACGTCTGTTCTGCTCTGCCACAAACACCCCCTCTGAGCTCCATCAGGAGTGTTGTCTACCCTGGTAACTCCACTTTTCAACTCTTAGTAGCAGGTTGTCATGGCAGCACCAGGCTTCCTAGGGTGGTTGCTTAAGGGCTTTCCTCTAGCACGTTCGGGAGGAAGCATGCGTTGGGATTCCTTATTAGGCTCCATGGCGATGTGGCAAATACAGAGCGGGGAAAGATCAGTAAACAACAAACCAGCTGCCTTTTCACTGGTACAAGCCCTACTGTAGTATTTTTGCAAAATGATTTACATAAATCGATGGTACAGAGTGACAGAGGCGACGGAGTTCTGTCTGAACTCGTTGGATCAAAGTTTAGATTCTGTCTCTGTCGTTGTGTCCTTGAGCAAGACGCTTTACCAGCTTTGCTTGCTGGTGTCGGTCGGACACCAGCACCAATATTGGTGTGACACGGCTGCCTTGCTTTTATCGGACTGTCCCAGGCACCATCAGTGTGTGAGTGAATGGGAATGATCGATTTCAGACATAAAGACTAGACTTAAAATACTTTTGAGGGTCTTGAAAAATGCTACAGAAGTCTGATTACATTTCATAAAATACGTCACTCATTTGAGGGATTTTACATGCAAGAAGCAGGTGTTAGTGTTTTCAGTTACTGGAGTGTCAGTGACTAAGATCTGTGAGCAAAGGTCAACACAGAGAAAAGATGACTTGACATAATAGCATTTAGGGCAATTTAGCAAGGATTCAGCACCTGGTCTGTGTGGGTGAAAGTGGACTGATGTTGGTTCCACAAGGGAATCCTGTGGTTATCAAGGTGTGATTTTTTGCCAAAAAAATCACACTGAAAATGAAATTTATTGGGCAGACACCTGTGTCTGCCATCTTAATATGACGACAGAAGCCTTTAGAAGACCCTGTAACAAAATTACTCAAGTTCATCATCTCATATGTAGACAACCAATCAACACCATCACACATAGCTGCACAAGGAGCATGACCTGGGGATGACAGAAGTCTGAATCTCAGTTCTACAGATGCCCATGGATTGGGTCTAGTTGAGGGAGAACCACAGGGTATGACTTTAGGTCACTTCTGGTTGAGCTTTGGGAGATGCTAACAGCACATAGTTGGTGAATTCAGCTCTGGGTGAAGTAAGTGAAAGCCTTTAAACCTGGGGTCTGTCCGTCCATTCTAGCTTTCAGCATCACTAACTGAAAATGTTGGTCAGTAGGTGTAACTAATTGCTGGACATAAAGTCATTTAAAGGGGCAGCGTTATGTAAAATTGACTTTTTTGAGCTTTATATTATGTTATAATATTATTCCCTATCAAAAACATAGGGAATATGTTTTTGATAGGGAAAAACAAAAACAAAAAAAACCTCAATAAATTAGGGGTGAGAAACAAATTCAAATCACGTCCACTGCAAACCTTTTAAAGCTTTTGTCGTTTTTGCCTCGATGACGTTTCTCCCCTCCCGAGGTACAGCTGCAAACCGCTGGGTAAAATATTGCAAAAGTAAAAGCCTTTAAAAAAGACAAAAACAACAGAAAAATAACACAGAAGAAATACATCAGGACCAAAACAAACAAACAAACAAACAAAAAAAATTAGATGTGCTGTCTTTTAAAAAAAAAAGAAAGAAAGAAAGAAAGAAAGAAATCTTTCTTTTTTGGCCCAATTTCAAAGAGTTGAATTACAAAGTCAAGTTTCTTTTGAGTCAAATTTGATATATTGCATTTTTATATCAATTTAAGGTAATATAGTTACTTGATTGTGCTATAAAATGACTAGAAAACACATGAGATAAGGGAACTGGTTGCCCATTAAAATGGAACTGGTCGCCTTCTGGCTGTGAGGTTAGAGTGTGAATCTGCAGAGCTCCACTTAAGCTAATAGGTTATGTCCAGAGATCTTTGAGGACTTATTTGACAGAAAGTCCCACAATCACCACCGCTGAATGGTACAGTGTCAACATTAAAACACTGAACAGATATAAACATTTTTAACCTCTAAATCTAAAGGAAGCGCAAACAAGCAGCGTGGACACAAATCCTCTTTGAACATTCAGCGAGTTTCTGAGCAGTTTATTCACTTGGCCTCTAAATATATACCAGAGGTATGACCCGCCTCGAAGATGCATTTATGCAGACGGCATAAATGAGAAGCTCACAGAGTAAACAGAAAACAACCTCTGTAACCTTGGTAACCGGAGGGCAGGAATTTTAGATCTTTACCGTCAATTCACGACTCCACAGATCATGCGAAGCAAACTTGACAATTAGTTTGCTTCACATGATCTAACAAACACCATGAAGCTAGTATCATGAGGTTTATGCCTAAAACATGTTTGTACATTTGTACAAACTGATTTTCTTACTAACTCATACTCTAAGGAGGACTTTGATGGAAGAACTCCCTGATGACTTTGCACTGCGATTCTTTCAGCAAAGTCCCAGACACAGTCTGCCACTTCAGAGGGAACTCCAGGCTACGCAGGAGTTTTCCAAGAGCCGGACAGGGAACAGGGAAACCCCATCGTCACATGAAATTCCTTTCCTGTTTTTTTTCAATGCGCTCAAAGGCGCACTCCCACTTTAACCACATTCACAATCACACATTTGTACCAAAATGAGAAATGAGAATCTGCTCACCCTGCAGGATACACGCACACACAGACAGCAATATCCAACTCAAGCCCAGTTGATATGTTCAGAAACCGGGGAAGCCCATGGAAAAAAAAAACAGAGACGTCACCATGGCTACGTTTTTGGAGGACACCCCCGCAGCCACATGGTTACATCTTCATGGCCGAGTGGACTGAATGTTGGTCAGGAGCAGGGATTTCCTCAGACTGTTATTGGAATGCCACTCCACTAACGACGCCCTTAAGTGATGCATGTAAATCCATCCGTGAGGCCCGGTGCCAGGCCTGCACACACCCTCATCCTCTGGCAACAATGTCTCATCTCAGAGTATTGTGTGCTGTTTGGTAGCAATCAGGATATGACGGCATAATTTGGAGGTTTGGATGTGAAAATGAGACCCCAGAGAGCAAGTTCTCCTGTTACGCAAAAAGGTCCCAGCTGGCTGCTTCCGTGCATTGTGACAACGAGGGTGAGGCGGGGGGGTTTGGCAAGGACTCCCACCCTACACCACCAGGAGGGAAAATATGGAAACATGGCAGGGGGAAATGATCCCAAAGGGTGTAAACTACACCGTTTTCTTGTTTCCTTTGAACTGACAGGGGAAGAAGACTCAGGATCATTAAACAGGTTTGTGTTTCTCCTGCAAACATTGAACAATCTGAGCCCCTTGAGTCATATCTCACTTGCGTGTGTGTGTGTGTGTGTATATATATATATATATATATATATATCTATCAGTAATGATGCACAGCCATGGGACTCCAGACCTACATGTGCTCCTGTCTTGTTAGTGGAGGTCGGTGGCTTCAGGCACTGATTGATCCTACTTTCTGATTTGCCAAATTAGTGACTGAATCCTGTTTTTGTCAGGATCAAAGATGGTAAGCCGCTCCCAATTGGCTGGTCCTTTCAGTAAATGTTCTTCTACAGCTAAAAAAAGAACATCTGGAGTTTATTTGGAGTTTTCCACCACTTAGTAACATCTGACTGTGTTTCTGTGGAGTAAGGGACGAGAGAAAAAATATAATAAACCTGCTGCTTATTGCTTCTGTATGGATATGAATATTCAGGGATCTATGTTTTATTTGTGTTTTTGATATTTGCTAAACTAACTGCTTTCAGTCCAAACATCTTAGAATTGCAGTTATTAATAGCTAGTAGATTAATAGATTTTCAGTGAATATGACTGAATTAAATGTATTATATAAAAAACAAACAAACAATACAGAAACAGCTTAAACTAAAAGAGACAGTTTCAAAATTATTTCACTTTGAAACAAATAATTTTACTATTATAGTGTATTTAAAAAGTATTAAAACCTCCTGAGTGTAGGTGGAGGGCTGCACAGTGGTGCAGTTATTTAGGGTAGCTCTTTAGAGCTCCTTGTTCAAAGGATCAGAACTATGCAAAGCAGAAGGAGCATTTCGTTTCTTTAGAATCTGGAGAAAACTCCACGAAAGAATGAGATGTACAGGAACTATTAAATAAGGTCTGAAAAACATTGAGCTTTTCAAAAACTGCAGTTTTCAATAAGAGTCTCTGTATGCAACTTTTTGTGAGAATACTGCGCTTGAGCTAAGAATTTGTTTTTATGAATTGCTTTTCAAGGCAGCTTTCTCATATGGTCTTTTGATTTACAGTACAGAGCTTTAGATCATTCTGTGCAAGAATGATGCTATGTGCTTTGCCTGGCCTTACAATGGAATGCTCCATTTTAAGGTATATTCCATTGTTGTTTTCAAATTAATGCCATAAATTCATAATTTTCAAATAACTGAATACTGTTTATATTCATAGAAATCCAAAAATATTATTACTACTCACCTAATATGGGTCGATGACTCATGTATAAAGTACAATGTATGCAAAACATGGAGTCAATGCAGAGCTAGAAACGAGATCAGGCCTGAAATCTGGGAGTAGTGATGACCTCTGACCTGAACCTTCAGAGACACAGATACAGTTACAAAGTCGGCCTTCTGTCACCTGAAGAATATTTCCAGGCTTAAAGAACTAATAGTCTAGTAACTAGTTAGTTTATAATTCAGTGAATGGCTTACTACCAAAACACATTAGAGATCTGCTGTAGTTGTATCAACCTCAGGTGTTCAGAACCAAACACAGAGAAGCAGCATTTAGTTTCTACACACCACAAATTATACAAACTTTCAGGAAACAGCAAAAAGGCAAAACACTGAAATAGACCACTGATCATCATATTTGATGATTTTGATCAAATGTAACAAATGGTGTCTGTATTATACTTTTATGGTCTAAAGCCTTATTTCTAAGGCTTTACATCTATATGAATACTTTTTAACTGAGCTGACAGAAAAAAATTGTAAAAAGAAAAACAATCTGTAGGGATGCCCCCCACCCCCAAAAATTGGGTCCCTGGGCTACTACCTCTGCAAGCAATGTCTTTAGAAGTACTTGAAGTTACTGTTAATATGAATGTTACTGATTTTTATGGGACCTGGACAAAGACGGGAGGGATGTCTACTTTGCGAATGACATTCAAGTCAAATCCTCATTGAATGTCAGCTGCACACATCGTCAGCCTCATCCTGTCCTTGCTAACAACAAAAAAACTTGAGTTGCACCTTGTGTGGAAGAATTCAGGGAATGCTTTGAGCAGGCGAAACTAAACAACTTAAAAACAATAGAGTGCAGATCACATGAAAGATTGGATTGTCAGCTCCAGTCTGCAGGGCTGTTCTGGAAAGGGTGCGGCGTCATGGATGGGAAAAACAGGCACGGCGTACACCTCCGTGTGTGTTTTTCTTTCAACACACTGATGTGCTCTCACATTCATACACACATCCAGCACACACTGACAAGGACAAAGGCTTGCTGTTTAGCACTGCTGCGCGTTTGACCCGCTCAGAGGCACACATTGTTCAGTCCGTTTCAGCAGAGAGGGGTGCGCGGCCCGGAGGGATCAGGAGGAAGAAGTGAAATGGCCCCTGATTCCTCCTGTAGCTCCATGGTGCTTCGTATTGTTGGGAGAAGCGATTTACTGCAGGCAGAGGGGCCCGGTGTATTCTCCAGGAGACACAGACAGAAATATTACGTCCTATTAGTGTGTCCTGCTGAAAGAGAGAAGAGGGCTAGTGCTCACACCTTTCCACCACCAATAACAACACGTCGTGGGAAAAACACAGAGGAAGACACAAAGATGGTATTTTTTGTTCATTTGTTTCAATGCCAAGAAAAGACCGTCAATCAGAAGGGCAGCTGGACTGGCCACGCCTCCAATTACCCAGCATTCCACTTCTACCCAGCTTACCTATCCATCTCAGACTGTCACCTTTCTTTGACCCTCATCTCTTCCTCCCTTGTGTTCATCCATCTTCTATATTATTCTTCATATCATGTTCCTGTCCTCTGTTCAAGGTTCCATCTGATCTGTGAGAGCTGAATGCAGGGAAGAGCCAGTTTGAGGTAGAAGCTGCAGTTTCCATTAACAGTAAAATTTCACAATCTGACATTTTGAAATTAAAATCTCTTAATTGAAACATGACAATTTCACGAACATTTTCTGATGAAAAGATTTGCTGCTGTGACGAGGAGGTATCAAAATTGGCTTATTTTGCAGAACTGCAATGGAAATGCTTTTTTTTTTCACCTCACATCATCGACTATTGGATGTTACTACTGGAGAAAACCACAAAGAAGACAACAGGAAGTAGCTGAAAGATGATTTTTAATAACTTATTCGTGTGACAAGATAAATTCATTATTCAGAGATATTTATTTGCATCAAAATTGATAATCAATGCTGTCCTCTCTTCTCAAGGCTCCTAAAAAAACAATATAGAAAAGATGAGGATTTGTGAGGAGAGAGATGAATTGTTAGCTTTGCCTCTTCTGACCCCCTACCTTGCCCCACTCCAAGTGCCATTTTGAGCATCTGGAAAAAATGTATCTTTGCATCCATCCTGTATAAGGAATGTTTTAAGCATTTCCCTGTTATTAGCAGCTGTGTCCTGTATCAACTCTCTACCTGCTGATAGAGGTGTATCAAAGGCAAATCCCTTGTACCACCAGGAAAAAGAAAAGAAAAAAGAAAATGGCAGGGCAAACACAAGAAAATGGCAGGGCAAACACTTCTTTTTTTTTTCCTTTTTTCTTCTTTTTTTTCGCTGTGTCCTTCTTGGAATGTGTTTTTGCATGATTGCAGCTGGAGGAGTACCATCGAGACAGTCCAAAACTTTTCCACTAAGCAAACATGTCTGAGCTATTCCAGACTAAAACACATGGTTATCTCTACATAAGCAGTTGGTATAGCCATGTGAGGATTGTACCGTCATGTTAAGAGGGAAATCCATTTTCCAGGTTATCTTTGCGTTGCTGCTGAAATTGAAGCAGTAGCTCACGGTAAACGCCCTACAATGCCTGCGTTGTCTGTGTTTGTGCTCTTCATATTTGCCCACAAACCACTTCAGGAATACATGTGTGACTGCCATGCTTATGCTGCAGCACTTTCACACCTCGGTAACTTTAATTGACTGTCGTCATGGAGGGGTAGTCCCACTTTGACATGAATTAGTCTCTGACAATATGGAAAGTGAGTTGGCGAGCTCAATGCAGGCCTGTTCTGAGAGACAACAAGAGGGGGACGGGGTGCTGGAAAAGGGTCAGTCTGTCTTGGAAAACACACAACCCAGCCAGTGCAGCATTCTGCCTTAATGCTCATCACTCAAGCTGAGTGGGATCTTTAAAAAAAAGAAAGGAAAAAAACAGATTTTTTTTTGTTTTATTTTCTGAGACTAAATTTCAAACTGAATATTCAAAAATACTTTATTGATTCAAAAAGGAAACTAAGCGTTGTTGTACCTCATTAATTAAAATTCTTCAAAGAGTTATTGAAGATAGTGATGGCTGGTGGCAGGAGAGTTATCCTGTAGCAGTCTGTTTGCAGCGAATCTGAAGATACTTTGTTTTCCCAAGACAGTGTCATGGAGAGGTTAAGTAGTTGTTGTCCCATAGATTATTGAAACTACATGGCTTTAACAGGTGCAAAAATATTCATACTCGTTGAACCAATTTTCAGTTTTGCATAAGAGACCCACTTAGTGTATTGGGAAGAAGAATGAAGATAAGCATGAAGCCTTTATCGTCAATGTGTCGTTACACAGTAAAGAATCAACAATATTTTTTGGTTTACTGAGCATGTTAAAAGAAAATTAAATGTGTGACCGTTTTATTCATACATTTTTAAATGACAAACTAAATATTTAAGTCACCAGTTAAATATTTAGTTTACAGGGTATATATCAGTCTTACCAGCAGCAGAAGTTTAAATAGAGGTCAGCAAGACTCAGTTTTTATTTTGATAGTCCTCTTCCACTCTTCAGCAAGAAAATTAGCATTTTAGCTAACTATGTAGCTACCCCCCTAAATCTTTAGCTAGCAAGCTAGTGTGCTAATAAATATTTGTTTTGAAACTAAATATTTAGCTCCATAGGAAAATATTTAATATGGAGTGAAATATTTAGATTGTAAACTAAATACTTTTTCTGAATCCTAAGCATTTCATTGGAAACCAAGTATGCAGTTTCAAGCTAAACATTTAGGTTCCTAGCTAAACTTTGGGTAATCGTCGGTCACACAAATTCATTACATTTTCTTTTAATATAAAGATTTGAAGTGCAGAATATATTAGTAAAAAAAGAAGGAAAAAAAAAGATAAAATACACAATTTGAACAAGTTGAAATAAAAACGTCCATCAGCTCCAGTATGATGTAAATCATATTTGATTCCATTTAGTTTCTGGGTAGTTAAGCAGTGAAACTATTTTCTTTTGCTCTCCTGCAGCATTGTTACTGCATGAAAGCTCAACGCCGTCATCACCAAAGCATTCTCATTGCCTTAAGGAAGATATGCAGCTGAGAGAACTACAGGACAAGTTCAGGTTTGCCCATAAGGCCTGAATCTGTTCAGACTGTTGCAAAGAACAAGAGGTGGGGATAGCAAAAAAAAATCTCTTAATATGAAATGACATATTATCCTCTCTTTTTTCTGAGAGGAGATATTTTTCTCCTCTCAGAAAAATATATTTAAAAGTAGGCCTACCTTAAATCATCTGTTTTAAAGGGATCCAAGTTTAACCCTTTGAAAACAGAGTCATACAAATCACTTTGTGTTGGTTGAAATCCTGAGCAAATATGAAACAAAACTGCTTATGTGATTGCAATGACGTGTGGACGTACCTTGGATCCAAAAGGTCTACAAATCAAACAAAATGCCCAAGAACAACTTAAGGAATGCGGCTGGAAGCCTGCAGGGCAATGGTCCGCTTTCAGAGCAACACAGAACAGAACTGCTGGATGGTTTGGACCAGCATGGCAACAATGATCCACGGCCAACGTCCAGACCTGAAGCACATCCAGACAGATGAAGTCACTTGCTGCCTTGAACTGGTGGCATGTATGTTTGTGTAACTTCTCAACATGATGCCAGCAATACAAACTTTGCTATGTGACTCTTTCTTTAGCTGTTGAACTACAGGACAACAGCTGTAGTTGTTGTGCTGCAACATCCTCTGCAGACGATGCAGAGGAGGTCAGTTAGTCTGGATGCACCTCACCACATGTAGCACTAACGTAAAAATCGAACTTATTTGGTATTTATGCTAAGATTAATGCTTTGGAGAAAAAACTGGATGCACATCAAGTAGTACCAATAAAGTTAAAAGTGAATGTAATTAAGATATCAAAGAATGTAAAACACATACATCATCAAAACTGATGTTTACACTTGATGTGTTTACCTGATATCAAATCATTAGCTTTGCTACTTCAGCTCTGCTGCGTTGGAGCCAGATAGTTCTGGGTTCAAACATGGCTGTGTGGTTTCTCAGAGAGCCTAAAACATGAATATTTGGTACTGATGAATTAAAACATGGTTTTGGTCTATCTGGTGTCATAAACCTGCCTACACATTCCTGTCAACCACACTGACTGGTGGTAGGTGAGTCCTACAGGTTACTGAGGTGTACTGCAGGTTGGGATTTCTTTATTTAGCATGGGAAATGTGCTACCAGACTGATGGTAGGGTCTGTGGCTAACAACCTTAGCTTCTACTCTTTCTTTCCAGTTGTCTTTCTCTCTCATTGTTGTTTGCAGAATGCTGGCCCATTTGAGACTTATTTTCCTTTCAGTGGATCCAGAATTAAGCACCAGAAAAGATGTCTTGTTCACTCAACAATCTCTCGAAGATTCATATCTGTAGAAAACACATTCTCTCCTTGATGAGGAGAGCTACATGCCATCTGTGTGCTGATCTCTATATCAGACAGAATCCATCGCAGGGAGATGAAACATTTCTGTTTCTGGAGGGAAACAGAGATAGAAATGTTTCTGGATCCCTCCCCACATTTATTCCTTGAGACAATCCCATCTCAGACAATTCCTTTGATTTCATGCTCGGTGTTTGACTTCTGACCTGCACTGTCAACTGTGGGGCTTTATGTAGATAGTTGTGAACCTTTCCAGGTTCAGTCCAATCAGCTAAATTCACCACAAAGTGACTCTGTTTAATTTGTGGAAACATCTCAGGGAGGATCAAGGGAAACACATCAATTTTGAACTGTTTGGTAAAAGCTGCAAAAACTTACACAGATGTGATTTATTGATTGTCTGGTTTTAACAAATTTGCAAAAACCTCAAAAAATTATTTTCACATTGTCATAATGGGGTATTTGTGAATAGCCTGTTGAGGAAAGGGATTCATCCATCCATCCATGGATGGATGAGGGACCAGACAAAGCGCAGCCCGAAGACCCCTATGATGCAAACAAACTTTGGTTCTCGTGTTCCCTCGCCCGGACGCGGGTCACCGGGGCCCCACTCTGGAGCCAGGCCTGGAGGTGGGGCACGTTGGCGAGCGCCTGGTGGCCGGGCTTTAACCTATGGAGCCCGGCCGGGCTCAGCCCGAAGAAGAAACATGGGACCCTCTTCCAATAGGCCCACCACCTATGGGAAGGGCCGCAGGGGTCGGGTGCATTGTGTGATGGGTTGTGGCCGAGGGAGGGGGTCCTGGCGGTCCGATCCTCGGTTACAGAAACTGGCTCTTGGGACGTGGAATGTCACCTCTCTGGTGGGGAAGGAGCCGGAGCTGGTGTGTGAGGCTGAGAGGTTCCGGCTAGAAATAGTCGGTCTCACCTCGACGCATGGCTCTGGTTCTGGAACCAGTCTCCTTGAGAGGGGCTGGATGTACTTCCACTCTGGAGTTGCCCACGGTGAGAGGCGTCGAGCAGGGGTGGGCATACTTGTTGCCCCCCATCTTGGCGCCTGTACGTTGGGGTTCACCCCGGTGAACGAGAGGGTAGCCTCCCTCCGCCTACGGGTGGGGGGACGGGTTCTGACTGTTGTTTGTGCTTACGGGCCGAATGACAGTTCAGCTTACCCACCCTTTTTGGAGTCCTTGGAGGGGGTACTGGAGAGTGCCCCTCCTGGGGACTCCCTCGTTCTGCTGGGGGACTTCAACGCTCACGTGGGCAATGACAGTGAGACGTGGAGGGGCGTGGTTGGGAGGAGTGCTCCCTCCGATCTGAACTGGAGTGGTGTTCTGTTGCTGGACTTCTGTGCTCGTCACGGATTGTCCATAACGAACACCATGTTCAGGCATAAGGGTGTCCATATGTGCACTTGGCACCAGGACACCCTAGGCCGCAGTTCGATGATCGATTTTGTTATCGTTTCGTCGGATCTGCGGCCGTATGTCTTGGACACTTGGGTGAAGAGAGGTGCGGAGTTGTCCACTGACCACTACCTGGTGATGAGTTGGCTCCGGTGGTGGGGGAGGATGCCGGTCAGACCTGGCAGGCCCAAACGTGTTGTGAGGGTCTGCTGGGAACGTCTGGCGGAGTCCCCTGTGAGACGGAGCTTTAACTCCCATCTCCGGCAGAGCTTCAAACACGTCCCGGGGGAGGTGGGGGACATTGAGTCCGAGTGGACCATGTTCCGTGCCTCCATTGTCGAGGCGGCTCATCGGAGCTGTGGTCGCAAGGTTGTCGGTGCCTGTCGTGGTGGCAACCCTCGAACCCGTTGGTGGACACCTTCGGTGAGGGATGCTGTCAGGCTGAAGAAGGAGTCCTATCGGGCCTTTTTGGCCTGTGGGACTCCGGAAGCAGCTGATGGGTACCGGCGGGCGAAGCGGCGTGCGGCTCAGGTGGTTGCTGAGGCAAAAACTCGGGCGTGGGAGGAGTTCGGAGAGACCATGGAGAAAGACTTCCGTACGGCTTCGAGGCGATTCTGGTCCACCATCCGGCGTCTCAGAAGGGGGAAGCAGTGTAGCACCAACACTGTTTACAGTGGGGGTGGTGTGCTGCTGACTTCGACTCGGGACGTTGTGGGTCGGTGGGCGGAGTACTTCGAAGACCTCCTCAATCCCACCAACATGCCTTCCATTGAGGAAGCTGAGCCTGAGGACTCTGGGTTGGGCTCTCAAGTCTCTGGGGACGAGGTCGCCGAGGTAGTTAAAAAGCTCCTCGGTGGCCGGGCCCCGGGGGTGGATGAGATTCGCCCGGAGTATCTCAAGGCTCTGGATGTTGTAGGGTTGTGTTGGTTAACGCGACTCTGCAGTATCGCATGGACATCGGGCGCAGTTCCCCTGGATTGGCAGACTGGGGTGGTGGTCCCCCTGTTTAAAAAGGGGGATCGGAGAGTGTGCTCCAACTATAGGGGGATCACACTCTTAAGCCTCCCTGGCAAGGTCTATTCGGGGGTACTGGAGAGGAGGGTCCGTCGGATAGTCGAACCTCGGATTTTGGAAGAGCAGTGTGGTTTTCGTCCTGGTCGTGGAACACTGGACCAGCTCCACACCCTCAGCAGGGTCCTGGAGGGTGCATGGGAGTTCGCCCAACCGGTCTACATGTGCTTTGTGGACTTGGAGAAGGCGTTCGACCGTGTCCCTCGGGGTGCCCTGTGGGGGGTTCTCCGGGAGTATGGGGTACCGGGCCCTTTGATACGGGCTGTCAGGTCCCTGTATGACCGGTGTCAGAGTCTGGTCCGCATTGCCGGCAATAAGTCGGGCTCGTTCCCAGTGAGGGTTGGACTCCGCCAGGGCTGCCCTTTGTCACCGATTCTGTTCATTACTTTTATGGACAGAATTTCTAGGCGCAGCCAGGGTGTTGAGGGGATCCGTTTTGGTGGCCTTAGGATTGCATCTCTGCTTTTTGCGGATGATGTGGTCCTATTGGCTTCATCGGGACGTGATCTGCAGCTCTCGCTGGAGCGGTTCGCAGCCGAGTGTGAAGCGGCCGGGATGAGGATCAGTGCCTCCAAGTCTGAGACCATGGTCTTGAGTCGGAAAAGGGTAGAGTGCCTTCTCCGGGTCGAGGGAGATGTCCTGCCCCAAGTGGAGGAGTTCAAGTATCTCGGGATCTTGTTCACGAATGAGGGAAGAAGGGAGCGTGAGATCGACAGGCGGATTGGCACGGCGGACGCTGTACCGGTCCGTCGTGGTGAAGAGAGAGCTGAGTCAAAAAGCGAAGCTCTCAATTTACCGGTCGATCTACGTTCCTACCCTCATCTATGGTCATGAGCTTTGGGTAATGACCGAAAGAACGAGATCGCGAATACAAGCGGCCGAAATGAGTTTTCTCCGTAGGGTAGCTGGGCTCTCCCTTAGAGATAGGGTGAGAAGCTCGGTCATCCAGGAGGGACTCAGAGTAGAGCCGCTGCTCCTCCACATCGAGAGGAGCCAGTTGAGGCTCGGGCATCTGGTCAGGATGCCTCCTGGACGCCTCCCTGGTGAGGTGTTTCGGGCACGTCCCACCGGGAGGAGGCCCTGGGGAAGACCCAGGACACGCTGGAGGGACTACGTCTCTCGGCTGGCTTGGGAACGCCTCGGGATTCCCCCGGAGGAGCTGGAGGAAGTGGCTGGGGAGAGGGAAGTCTGGGCCTCCCTTCTTAAGCTGCTACCCCCGCGACCCGATCCCGGATAAGCGGCAGAAGATGGATGGATGGAGGAAAGGGATTCATTTAATACAATTTAGACTACAGTATTTTATTTAAGTGTGTCCTCTTTTTTTTTTTTTTTTTTTTTTACATCTTCTAACATTTAACTCTTGTTTACCAGGTAACACAGCACGTATCATTTCTTTTACTATTGTAAAATAGTAATATGTATGATTTCTGATTTATATGCAAGTATTTATTGTACCTATGTATGTGATTGTACATAAAATCGTGGCTATGAATGATTACAGACGAGTGTTGCCATAAAATAAGCAATCTTACAGTATTATTACTTTCCTTAAATGTAAGGAAAGGGAAGCACAGTGAAGACTTTCTGTATTCACTGTCGATCAGGTTTGAGGTTGAACTACAAAGCTTTTTTTTATGTTACCTGTCCTCTTTTGGTAATGGAACTGTAAATGGGGAAGACAGAACTAGTTTTTGATCCTCTCCATCTCTTCCCTCTGATCTCATATCAGAAATCCAAAACACTCAGAGGAACCAGTTAGATCCATCTGCAAGTTCCAGAAATACAAATGATGTCAAGGAGAAGAAAAATAAATCTCTAAATAAAATGAATGTAGACAACTTTACGTGCCAGAAAAATTGAACAACTAAGCAAGGAGTAATGAAGTAATTACAACACTTGATGAAGATGAATTCCCTTTTCTCCGCAAAACCAACTGATAAGGGATGAAGCTCTGCATACTGGTGTTATTTCACTCACTGAATGTGAATCCTGCAGTTATTAATCAGTGGCAAAAGCTCTGAGCCAACCTCAGTGTCTTCTTTCCTCAAACGGAAAATGTGTAATTTTGGCAGTGGCTGGCGGTTGGATGGGTGTGAGAGGCTCATCAAAGGTCAAAGAGCAAACAGAAAACTACACTGATGATCTGACAGAGAGTAAACGCCCAAATTAAAAGTCAGCTTTGAGTTTGGAGTGTTTTGGGGAGTTTTATTTTGAGTGGAAGATTTAAAAGCTAGAAATGGTTTTGTTGCATCAGGGACTAACCACCACACAAAGTACATTTATAGAACTGCTTACCCCTAATACCAATCAGTTCATTAGGTTTAAAGTATTAGCAGTAAAATAAACACACACTGCAGACTCCTGTTTTTGTGGATGTGAAAAACGATCTGCCTAATTAACAAGCTAAGAATCTCACACTGTTCATGCCGAGTTATGAAAAAAATATATTATTACTATGACTCCACATCCTGAAGAAGTGGAGAGAGACTACTAGTTAGTTAGCTTTTTTTTAAATTATTTGAGCATAATGTTGATATCTAGGTTATTCAGTTGAATAATATTGGTTGAACTTTATTTAATGAAGTTCAAATTTAAATTCAAATCTCGCCTTGGGTTTGTGTTTCCACCAAGAACAGTTTGGAGACTTGGATTTGTTTGGGTCTCGTACTAAAATTCCCATCATGCATTTAGATGAGCGTTGACCTTGCAGCTTCAGATTTTCTCCAGCACAAGTACTAATTCAAATTCTGTTCTGTTGCAAACACTAAAGTCTGGAGGGGATTTTTTAAATTGTATCCATAAGAAAAACAATAATTGATTTTTTAAAAAAGCAAATAGAATTCTTCCAGCATTTTTTGCTCATACTCCTATTTAGAATTGAGTCCAACTAAAATATCAGCATAGCATATTGAATTTTCAACTGCATAGCCATTTATTTTTGTACTTCATGTCTAACGTGTTGCTATATGATCCTTAATGCAGTTATTTTTCATCTTTTTGTGACCTTCCTGTTGCAGTTAAAGTCTTGAGATTTAAAACCTTTAACACAGTTTGACAGCTGATCTGAACAGACTGAAAAATGTTAGATATTGTCGTATTTGTGGTAATAATACATCTGAGCAATCCTCAAGGCTCCACTCTTGAGTCACTCTTATTCAGAACCATTAGCTCAATCAATGTTCAATGACAAAGACTAAAATCACTTATCTTTCCTGCAGCTTACCTGTTAAGGTTAAATAATACTTTGAATGTCTTGATTATCATGATTTAGCCTGTTTATTTTAATTTCTTCCTTTTTATTCGATGTTTATGTAACCTGGTTGTATTACTCTTTTGTTATAGTGATTTGTATTATTTCTTACCTGACTGAAACAGCTTTAAAAACTCTGTTTTAACCATGTCACGTTGGAAGCCCCTCCTTTTTATTTCTTCTTCTGTGGTATTGTTTATAAATTGTTTGCGCCTCTTAGCCCCTCCCCTTTTGTCATGTCGTCCGGTGGGAGAGGTGTGTGCTGTTTATTTTTCATCTTAATACATCCAGTTTATTTATCGATCCATTAAGTACATTTTTGTTATCAACATTACAATATATGAATTTATTCTGTATATAAGTGAACCTACAATTGCAGAATTGCACAAATCTTCTGTTTGTTCTCGTCAGATATACAGAGAAACCAGCAATTACAAAGAAATCCCATGTCACTGCCTAATTTATAAATAAAACCAGCACAAAGCAGAAAAGATCCAGTACATTTACATTGTTACTGTTGTTATTTTGATGTATTTTGAAAGTACTTTCTTGCTCTGTTCCTTTAGATTCAAGTAAAGAACTACATTAAACTAGAAAAATACACTTGCCTTGACATGTCTGAAACAAATACAACTTCTTTAAGAGTAGAAAATGAAATGTAACACCTGATTGTAAGAACAAATCCCCATCTATTAACCTTTATGGTTGTACCAAGATAAGCCTCTATTATTTTAACCTCCCTTTCCTCTCACTGTGACAGTCTAATAGTGCTAGCCGAGATCCTCACTTGAGAAAAGACAAGAGTTTAAAAAAACGAGCCAACATTCAGATTTTATGACCATACAAGGCAACTTCACATTCCTGCCTCGGCCATTTACAAGCTCTTAAACCGGGGCTTGGTACTTGCCAAAACACTGGGGAGGAATTCTTATCACGTTGAAGTAAGGGAGCCATTTACTTTTTTTTTTTTTTTTTTGACAATATGAAGGGAGTTATGAACGCATGATAAGCAGCGGAAGGAGTGAGAGTAGGGAAAAGGTTAATGTGATTAATGATGGTGGAAAGAAGAGGAACTGACAGACACAAGTCAGGAATGAGACATTTCCTTGGAAAGGCCCTCTGACCCTCTCAGTCCTTTGGATCAAGTGGGAAAGTATTTAGATAATGATACATATCTCACAGGCTGCAGATTTTCCCCCTAAAATGTTGATCTTAAATTAACCTTAACCTGCATTTCCTGCCATAAATGTTGAACATCCCCTTCACTCTTGTCAGCAGTGTTAATTTTACTAGTTGTGGCTCTTTTGAAGATGTTTTTATTATTTCTTTTCATGTTTAGAAGTCAGTGAGTGAATCAGTGTTCGCTTAAGGAAACTTTAAGCGTTAAGCTCCCTGCAGCTCTGCGCACACAACCAGACATCTTCATAGTGAGTGCTGTTTTGAGCGGTAAGGTAAAATTTGCGTGTGTGTGCATGTGTGTGATATTTTCCACTGTGCTGGTCAGCTCTGCCTGGCACTGAAATGGAATCCCCTCATTAAAACCAGATGACGAATCATCAAAGCATTAAGTGTATGTAGGTGTGTGTGTGTGTTTGTATGGGCGCAACTGAAATGTGTGCAGCATGCAACCACTGCCTGTTTGACCAAATACAAACCAGTACTGAAAGATATTACACACACAGACACACGCGCGCACGCACGCACGCACGCACGCACACACACACACACACACGCAGTTGGAGCATTTGTAATCCTGTCAGTAATGTGGTAAATCAAAGATGAACATTACCTTTTCTTTAAGGTAATGTTTTTGTCTTGGTTCCGTTGTGATGAAGTACAAGAAAAGAAAACAGAAACGGTGAAGTCTACACCTTCTGGGACAGCAATGATATCTGTCCACCAGGATGCATTCAGTCTCCATGGCAACCAACTGTTGCGTCTTCTACTACTTCCTTTAGGCCTCTGCCTTTAAATCTGTTCAGTACACTTTGGGCACTCAAGAAGCTCAGGACCTCTTTTCTTTCTAAGAATGAAAGTGTGAGAAAACCACATAAAACAAACACATTAGTTCTAAACCTTTCAAGGAAATTCTTGTAAAATCACTTAAAATGGCTTTTGGTTTTAATGCAGCTAATCTACTTGTTGATGCATCTTCTAAGCATACCAAGAACAGTAATGGAAGTAAATGTTCTGAATCTATGTAGCATCTCGAGTCATACCAGACACTTGAAGCACTTTACACACAGTCATTGTGTTAGGGTTGTACTGTTGAGTGTTAAGCTAGCCTCAAAAGTTTAAAGTTAGCTAAAGCTCAGCTAATATTACCTTAGCTAACCTTAGTTAATATTAACTTAGCTAACCTTAGCTTAAGATAACTTTACTGGAGTTCAGCTAATAACTGTTAGCTAATATTAGCTTATAGCTTCAGTATTAGCCTGGAATTAAGCCAATACTAGCTAATAGTTAACTCCAGGTTAAACTACTAGCTTAATGGGGAGGTCAAGCTGAGTGCCTTGCCTATTGCAGTCAAATTTCAAGATGACTGATCCTCCCATGTGCTGCAATGTATGTATATCTCACATATGATCTATTCAATGTGCTATATTCCAATTTACACTTTCTATTTGATTTAGCATTTGTTTGGATGAAACATTTTTTTTAGAATTGTAAATAAATTTAAATAGAAGTGGGTTAAACCTGATGGCTCATGTTGAAGTAAAAGCTGCTTGTGAAGCAGCTTTTACTTATTGTGAGATCTCATTACATCCCTACGCATTTTATATAAATTTGTAGCTTTATTTAATAGTAACATTGAAACTCTGATAGGTGTTGTGCTTCCTTGTATTATTCCATCCAATGCATGAAGTTCCTTTAGTGGGCGACTGTCCCATCCTTTTTCCCAGCTTCTGTTAAACTTCAAAACCATCATGTCTCCCAATAAAGTCAATAAGTGTTTAGGTCAATACTGTTATATGCATTTTCTTTTTCTTGTCATATTTTCATTTTTCTTGTAATGTTATCATTTTTATGCACAGACATGCAAACAGATGTTGTAAATTATCTTGCTTAGTTGCACATTTTTTCATAGGGATAGAATTTTGTGAATTCAAAATTTTTGAGCTTTACATCACTTTATAATGTTATTCCCTCATTAGACAAAATATCCAGAGTGTTTGAGAAATCCTTTAATATCCCATAGCAACCATTCAGCTGTGTTAAACGCCTGGTTGGCTCTAGTGCTGCTTTCGAGATGCAGCTCCTCCTCAAAGCTGCAGTTTCAAAACACCTGAGCTTCAGCGCCTCAGAACAGCCCTTCCCTGAGACTCCCCCACTCAGCTCCTTCAGACTAGCCAGCAGCAATTAAGAAACACCTGGTGGAACTGTTCATCTGCTGAGCTCATTATAGTAGTTACTTTTTAGTGTGACACTGGTAAAAACATTAATGGGTTAACAGGGGAGCCATGTTGTGATGACTTCCTGAAGATGGCATTTCAGAAAGAGCAGGAGTTTCTTAAAGAGACAGAGGCCCAATTTTAAGGTGGTCATAATTTGACATATAGAGGATTTTCACAGGGAATAGAAGTTACTTGATAAAACGACACAATGTACCTGAAAAATATATAATTCTGCCCCATTAAATCAGAGTATGCTTTTAATAACTGTACAGTATTTTTTTCTTAAGCTGTAAATTTGCCCTTACAAAGAATAAAAGACCGGAGTCTCTTCTTAAAAGCTGTGGCCATTGGCCAGCGTTCATGCATGCTGTCCGCCTGCTGCACAGATGTTACTCCTGGCTGTTGCTGTTTGTACAGACATCATTAAAGCTTTCTCAATTCTCACATGTTACAAGTGACAAACACTAAACACTCCTCATGCAAATACATCCTGCTGTGTGTCAGTTGTTGTTAAAGCCTCTTTTTTTATAAAAGAGGCTTTAAGTTCAGTTTATATTTGTTCTGCAGTTTCAGTCCTCTGACAAGTGTTGTGTTACGCGCACAAAATAAACATAAGTTGTTTTAATAAGGTTGTGGTAGTGCAAGTTAAGTGCTGTTATCTTTAAGTCCAATATCTTCTCTGTTCTAAAAAAAAAATATTTTTATGTAAACGTGTAATACCAGCCATTAAAGGTTTTTAAATCATCATTTTCAGAGTGCTCTTTAATTCAGAGAGAACAACATGTCATCATGTCAAGCCGTAACCTTGAGCTGAGCGCTAAGTACCTCAGTGAGAATCCAGCTGCAGTATTTTCCAGTCTGCAGCCCAGAGAGGAGGAGGAGGAGAATTAACAATGGGAGGAAATGGAAACTTCTAATAAGAAGTTTGGCTGAACGTCACATGAAGCGTCAGTTCAGGTTTTGTTTCTGGAAACTTATTGGCCTGAATAAGCTTTTTTGTAAAACACAGCATAAAAACATTGTCTCTTTGCTGTTTGCCTCAATAATCAATGGCATATGAAAAAAATAAAAGGATTAGCTCCTTTACAGATTTTTTATATTTTTTACTTTTGGGATGGACTGGCAGCTGGGTGTTGTACATTAACATTTTTAGCAAAAAATTAGCATCTGTTTCATATGTTTCTCCAGCTGAACAGAAACAAAACTGCAGTCATCTTTGAACCCAAAGAGTAACGTTCCAGACTAAACACACAGCTTCAGTTATTAGAGATGGAAACTAGAAATCAGGCTGAAATCTGGGAGTAATGATGAACTCTGACCTGGACCACAAGAGTCTCAAAGACAGCCACAAAAATCGGCCTTCTATCACCTGAAGAACATTTCCAGGACTAAAAGACCAATGTCCTAATAAGACCTAGGAAAACCTATCCATGCATTTATCTTTAGTCACATTGATTACTGCAATCATGTCTTCACAGGTCTGCATGAAAAAAATCAGACAGGGAAACAAATGTTTAAAGGGAAAGAAGGAGTTACAAGGAGAAACAGAAGCATAGCGAGAAGACACAAGTCTGTTTGTACACCTGCAGGAAGATGGGAAAAAAACAAAACGAAACCAACAAACCATAGCAACAGCAACTTATGCATACAGAGTATTAACAATGAGCAGTATTAAAACGTGTGGGTGTGCATGTGTCTTCAGCCTTGCACTTGAAGCATTGAAGGACCATTTTCCTCATGTTGTAGGGACCAAAGCCTGATCCCTGTGAGAATAGCTGTTTTTAGGTTGGGGCTTAGATTTAGGACTAAGGTGTGAATGGAGTTTCAATTGTGGGTGCATGCGTGTGTGTGACCGTTCAATATCAAGTATGGAGACGCATAGGATTAGCATGTCCCAGTCTTACCAGAGCTGATCTCTAAAACAAAATTCTGCACAACAAAACAGCAATAAATTACAGAACATAGAAACAGCAACTCTCCAATGAGGCTCCAAAACATGGCAGAGGTCACAGCTCAGATAAGAACACTGACAGCATTTCCATCATGCCTAAAACTGAAGCAAATATTACCAGCTGCAAGATGGAAGCATCAACTGCCTTATTTAATGCAAACAGCAGCCAATCACCAAACAGTCTCTTGTTGGGTTTGGTCCATAACATACGTATTAAAGTAACAGGCAGTACAGAAAAATCATTCTGCTTGTGGAAGCAGGTTGCCTTTTTCTACTTTGTGTCATTTGATCTGGTGAGATTTTTTTAAAGCGGCCAGTTTTAATGGGAATCCTTTCTCTTTGTGTAACCTTTTTAATTATAATGACTTATCATCAGCTCTGCGTTGTGTGAATACGGGACCAGGACACAAGATGAGACAAAATGTGGTTTATCTGTATGAAACAGAATATAAAATAATCAGGGACCAGGTTCATCACAGGCAGTACAGCACCTTGCGCCCATCTCTCATGAACTGGCAACGAGATGTCTGTGTTCACTATAGTTAACGTTGCCAACCACCAGGAGGGGGTGCTGTTTCACCCATTACACATGAACCCAACTTGGAAGTAATGACAAGTGGAATTCTATACATTAACTATGTTACAATAGCAGCAGTAAATGTTCAATCCTATATTTTGCTGAATGCAAGTAGAAAAACACAGATTCATAAATAGGGATTGAGATGTATTTTCAGTCCTGAGCTGACACATCACAGTGCACGAAAATGATTTTGTAATTATCATAATGTAACTTTTTCCATCGCCGTAACACAAACATATGATATATAAAATAGCACAGACAGGCTCATTAGTTGGTCTTGGTCAATATGACGAAGGGATCCTACGATCAATGTCACTTCATACTATAGATTATGTCCTCCACTGAACTAAATGTTACAGTTTAACACAGCAGACATCTTATTTAGAAGGTGGCTGACATACAGCTAACCTTAGTTTAACCTTAGTTACATTGTGAAACATTCAAACAGAAGAACAATAAAATAAACGGGCTTAACGGGACGATTCCAGCAATGAACCGCTGTTCCATCCTTCATTCATCTGTGATTTAACATTGTAAATCACTCTTATTCCTATAACCTCGTAAGCTAACAAACATGCTAACAGCTAGCCATAACCGTTCGGCTTTAGACACCAAACTATCTCATTTGATTTACTCACCTTTTATTCTTCCGTTAGTGCAATGGAAGCTTCGGGGATTCCTCTTAAATCAGACATTTTCTCCAACACGTTGGCTGTCCGCCACAACTCGAGTCTGTGGTTGTGAATCTGGTGCTGCTGGCGCACATCAGTCAGAATTCTGACTTTTTCACTCGGATTTCTGAGATATTTTTTTTTTCTGGGTCACTGATGTTTTTTTTTTTTCAGTGGTCCTAATCCTCTTCCCTACCAACGCACACAAACAAGTCAACCTGTTACTGTAAATTTATGTTTTGGAATGGCCCAGTCAAAGTCTGGAGAGGGTGGTGCCAGTGCCTTCCACTGTGATGCCTGATAGGCTTTTGGCTCGTTTGGGTAGAAAATATGAGAACCAGAAGAAAACTCAAACAATAAATACATGACTGAGGTACCTATAGGAGAGTGACCAAACATAAGAACGGTATCTCAATTTGAGTTAGTCTACTGTGGTTATGTGTGTGTGTGCGTGTGCGTGTGTGTGTGTGTGTGTGTGTGAGACACCCAAGACGAGCAAGCATGACGGATTGTAGGAAAAGGGAGACGGCTGTAATGGGTGAAAGGAGAAGATGAGTGGAACAAAGCAACAATGCTGCTCTGTGTAGGAGCTTTTGTCTTTTTCCAGACATATTGATCAAATTGGAGTTACTCCCAAAAGTTTACAAAAGATAAAAGGTTGGACTTATTCCTTATATAAACTTAAACCCTTAAGAGATAAGTGGAAACACAGTCTAATTTTCCAAAATGAAGTCATTAAACAACAAAGCCTTTACTGCATATCCTGTATCTTCTCCGTGAGATCTGCTTGATGTCATTCTAGCTGAGTTTGATTTCTGTGCAGTGTTTCAACAGTTCAGACTGACTTTCCAAAACACCTGACTGATTTCCTATTAGTGTTGATGTAAGGCTTTGGGAATTCTATTAATTCCAAATATATTCCTAAATGTTGCTGTTCGCTAGGATTTAATTATCAGTTGATTTGATGATAAGAATTGTAGTTTCATTCATGCATTCATCCACTTTGTGCAATGCAGCTGCACCACTCTTACTCACAGCCTCTCGGCTAGTATTAATAACTGCTTTTGCATTGACCAGAAGCATGGGGAAGTTGCCCCCATGCACAACTTCCCCATAGCAAGTTGTGCATCCCTATGCACAATTAAATTTGCTTAATAAATTAACAGGCCAATTTCTAAAACAAAACTTTGGCACTAGGATGAGGTGTTTTTATTTACCGTATCAAAATGGGTTCATCTTGCAAAACTGCAATTTTTTAATAAAATAAATATTTATTTTTCATGTTTAAACAGTTGTTTAAATAGTTTTCATGAAAGTTAATACTTAACACATTCATGTGAAGCTGAAGTTTGAGTCATTTGCCGCTCCTAGAATGTTGTTACACATATGGCTTTCCCTTTTTTTTTGTAATATTTACTAAGCCCTGAACTGTAGAACATCTAAATCCAAGCATGAAAATTTGCCACTATTTACTAGAAAAGCTAATTAAATTGATATCACTGGCAAAACTCCAAATATTTGGAGTTCTTTCTAAAATTTTTGCTCACCATGCCCTGCTTTGGTTGCTTAGTAATTAACTTACTGATGCCATTGTTTTGCAGCAAGAAGGTCATGGATTCAAATTCTGTACCTTTCTAGATGTTTTCTTCAAAACAAGAAAAGATTACCATGATGTTCATAATGCATAAATGACTCAAAACAACTGTGCTTAAAATGTTCATATTTTCTCAATATGGTTCGTGATCTTAGTACAACTGGTGTAAAAAAAAAATAACTAATCTACTTCACTAATATTTCACTTAGTGATGTAAAACTCCAC
>VMRN01000532.1:0-12500 GCA_010277015.1 Poeciliopsis turrubarensis
TTTGTTCTGTTCTCTTTACAAATCTTTGTTCCAAACAAGGACGCTGTGTGGAAAAAAAAGATCCCAGACGTTTTTGCTACTTTCTACTTTGTCTCAAACATCTGGTTTACATTTGAAACCGTTTCTCTGCGTTGCCAACACATGGAAGAGATCAGGTGATGAAATATCTCTTTTGTTGTGCAACTTCCTCAGACATTACGGTCGTCATGAAGAGAAGCAGGAAGAATCTGCAGCCTTATCTGTGTGCATGCATGTGAGCCAGCATGCAGGCACAGAGAGGTCTTTCAGTTTTAGGCTTTTGTTTTTGCCTGATGATTTCCGGAGTTGCACTGCAGGCAGTGGACAACACGGAGGGGAATATGACAGCTTCTGAGGTGAGACATGCATTGGTCAAAAACCCAGAATTTGCATTTCGTAGAATGTTTTCTTACAGGGGTTGACTATCATTTCAGTTTTTATGCAGTTGAGATACTTGCAGTTAACATTTTGTGGTGATATCAGTTTCTATTCACCAGCTCCAGTTTACATCACGTGAGGATACGGGTACATAAAGCATATCCCTGTGAAAAGATGTTTTCTTATCATCATTATGTATCCACAGGTTTTCAAAAACAATTTCGGAACTTTTTCAAAAGACTGACTGACGTTTTTGGTCAATCTGTTGTAAGATTAAACATTGTGCAAGAAGGTTTAAACAGGAAGTGTCACGAAATATAATCAGAAATGATTAAGTTAAATTTAGTACCTTTTTAATAAAAGAGTGTTTTACTGTTTGCACTGATTATTTATTTCCACAGAGATAATGTACAGGCTGGTGGTGATGAAGTGTGACTTCAGATCTCACTAAAACCAAACAAACCAAACTACAAACCTACAGACTTAATACCAACACAACTTGGTACTAAGAGTTCTACTGTTACCAAATGCAAAAGTCCAATAGAGAGGGACAATCAGAGACAGTCTACCATCTTAGACTTAAAGATATTCTCTTTGGAAACAGGTATGAGATTATTGTTGTTGTAAATTGGGTCTTGTTCACACGTGTAGCAAATCACACGTTAGCAACTCGACGAGCTTAGGTTTCTGCATGTGGAAGACAAGATGCTGGACACCAAATGAAGCATCAGCATGAGGAGGCGAGTTCAACGATAGCTTTGAAAAATGATGCCTGGAGTGATGAGTCTTAACTTTCGATTTGCCAATTTTAAACAGCATTAATATTGGATCAATGTATCAATGGCTCGGGCCACAGACTACTTATCTCCTCACGGCTTCTTCAGGTAAGGTGATACAGTACATATCACAGAGCTCACTCTGCTTTCTGAGAGACAGACAAACTAGCTCTGTCCCCATTGCAAATGTGAACTTTTGTCAATATTCTGCTAACGTTAAGAAAAGAACAACGCAATTTCACAATTACGATGCTTCCATCGAATAAGAAACGCAATTAAAATCCCACAAGAATAAAGTTTTGTTCAAGTGACAAGTCATGAGCAAACAAGGCCTGAGCTTCTTGGTCAGAGACACTTTGAGAATTCCTTGTTAACTGAGAAGCCTCGCTCTGCCGCCCGCGGCTCGCTCACAGGACAGGAGGAGAATACTTTGGCAGAACACTAGCAGTCCAGGATGGGACGTACTGAACTCGCAGTGCAGAGAGACATCCAGACGCTGCTTAAGTGGCTAAAAACACGCAAATTCTTCTTTTCTGGTTTCAACAGAGTAAGGATGTGGACAGCTGAGTGCTGACATCACCTACAATATGGACCGAAAAGTTAAGAGATAGTTATTTATGTCATTAATATGATCCAGCCAACTGCCTCGTCATCCATTTTCCAAAGTACTTGTCGCGTATCAGTATCCACATCGTTACATTTCAGTTTGGTAAAAGCTTTCAGAGTGAAAGAGTTGGAAAACCACAAACTAATTTTCCAGCACTACACCTAGATTTGCATGACTCATCCACTGTTGCTGTCCCTTTACAATATGGAATGCTGTCCACAAAATGAGCTTCTACAAAACACATCATGTGTGATGCACCGTTCTGATTCTCTGTCCATTCGTTTGACCATATGCTACTGACAGCTTCAAATTAATTAAACTTTGAAGGTAGTCTTTTGATGTTATGAGTTTTCATTGCCCCTTCACTGTTTTTACAACCTCTGTTTTTTCTCCTTGCATCTTTTAACTCAAAAGGTCTCAGAAGAGAAGGCCCGACAGGAAGGTCACCTGATTGGCGTTGGCACCTTTTCATGTCCGGTTATAAACTGCAAATGGTCCAGAGAAACAAACTGATGCAGCTCCCTGGAGCCCAGCGAACAGTCTCTCCACTATTTCTGTCCAAATCACAGATGGCTGTAGTGAAAACACAGGCATAATAATCATTGTTAGGCTGGGCCACCCTATAAATTCCTTTGAACAAAAAGTCATTCTGGAACATGGCGATTCTTAAATAATGTTCCAAAAACAAGATGACGATGCAGCGGGCTTTCCCCCTCTGGGAACAAAAAAAGTGGCAAATAATAAAAGCGAACAAATCTCAACTCTCTCAATGCAATTCAATTCATGGAAATCAATCAATACCAAAGACGTGTAACACCACATTTAGGTTTTGACGCCTGAAAGACATTCAGTAACAGTTTGGCCATGTTCACCGCTGTGCAACGTCTCCTTTAACAACGTCTCCTTTAACAACGTCTCCTTTAACAACGTCTCCTTTAACAACGTCTCCTTTAACAACGTCTCCTTTAACAACACTCAGTCAGCATTTAGGAGCAGTGATTGTTGAAATCTTATCGGTGGGATTCTTTCTCATTCTTTCTTGATGCACAACCACAGTAAATAACACACCGGACATTTTGAGTGGGAGACAGGTTCTGACCTGCAGACGGCTCAGGCTAGTACCTGCGCTGTTTCACTGGGGAGGAATGGCTCTGCTGTAAGACATGCAGCATAAGGCTCATTGTATTGTTCATCATTCCTTCAGCCAAAATCCTATCTGTTGACTCTGTAGAACAACCTGGTAATCTCCTGTCATGAATTGTCTTCAGGAAACCGTCCGTCACTCGCCGTCTCTGTGTGCCGGAGAACAACAATACATTGACAGGAGGAAAGAAATTGTTCTACAGGCATTGAACAATCTGCAGATCAACTGTACTGCGGTAAGAAAGACATGTCTGCACTTCTCTTTCTTTTATTTTTTGTAAGGTTTTGTCAGCTCTACTGGCTTCAGTCAGACAGGAAAGTGGATTGAGAGAGAAGGGCAAGACATGCAACAAGGGTCATCAGCATGTGACGGACACATCACAGAGTTTGAGAAGACAGAGAAATGCACAGAAAGCACCAATGTGCCTGTTCAGGGGAACTTTCTACGTCAAAGAAAACATGATGAGTTAATGGCCAACAGCAGCTGCTTTAGTGGCTTCATGCAGGATAGAAAGACAGCTAAAGATATAAACTCTGGGCCAATTTTAAAGTCTGCGTGGTGAGAGACGGCACAAACAGCGAGCCACAGGAAGACCTAATTCATCCGCAGCGAGACGAGGTCTGACTCATTCAGGTTCGACATCTATAGGAAGAGACGATGAAGATGTTTGGGGGCAGTAGAAGAAAGAATTCAAACTCCTGGGTGCAGAAACATTATTTCCTGGGTTGTGTTGTTCACAAACGTTGCTAATACACCTGCTTTTGCCATTTCTCTTCTCATATGACTGGAAAGCTGAATAAGAAAGACAGAGATTCTTCAGCCACGTCTTTGTCAAACACAAAATCCTTCATTTTCTGGTCCTTGTTCATTCAATTTACTTGCCAAAGGTCTCTTAATGCCCATTCTGATTAGTGGAGGACATGGTTCATTCTAAAATAAAGAAAAATTAGTATTTTTCATTTGAAGTAATTTGCATTTAGAACAATCAGCTCGTCTAATTCTCTGGTTTCTCTTTCCAGGAGTCAGTCCCTCACATTGCCCTGGCGGCTTCTGGTGGGGGTCAGAGGGCAGCTGTGAGTCTGACAGGCTTCCTGTATCAGCTGGAAAAGGAAGCCATGCTGGACACTTTGCTTTACATCGGAGGAGTTTCTGGGTCAACATGGTAACAGAACAAATTAGCCATAATTACACTACATGCTGGACATTGAATTGAACTGAGTAATTGAAAGTTGGAACAAGCTAATTCCATGGAACTGGAACAAAAGCAATATAGAAACAGAGATGAAAAACAGAAAAGCTTCACTGATCAACCAGGGACACATTTCGCTTCTCAGCAGACTTCAAACTGCAGTACATAACTTTGAGAAAAGTATGGTTTTTATATGCTTGCCACCATGTCCAACATGAAACAGACAGTCCAGCTCCTCTGCCTCCCTGTGGTCCTACAGCCATTTGCAGAAACACTCTGCTTCCAGAAACAACCAATCACAGCCAGGAGGAGGCTGTTAGTGCCATCTGGCTCCTGAACGTCTTGCTTTCAAACACCGTCCTTTTCTGCTCATCCATAGAGCTGATTGATGGCGCTCTGCCGCTCTGAATACTGTCAGTAACACTAACAGGGTCATGGCCACAGAGCCAGCCTTTCAGGATAACACAGAATGACATAATGGAAATACTAACGCATGCAGGGCAGTGGTCCCTGCAGTCAGCTGCCAGCGGCTTTACGGCCTCATGATGGCTACCAGAGGATGGTGGCGTCTTCCACATCACCGTCTGACATCATGAGCTCCAGGTCCATTGACTCTGCCAAAACCTTGTCCCCATGTATCTCCAAAATTGGTTAAGAATTTGCAAGGTCATCCCAAATCTCACCTCTCTGTATTAGTGGGAATGTTGGGGTCATTAGACCTCGGGCCAGTAGTAGTGAGTGGCTATGCCTCAGCTTGATAGTGACAACTTTTGTTTGGTCAATCAATCTGTGATGCTTCTGCCATTTACTTTCCAGGATTTAGTTAATGATCAGATTTAAACCTTGCTTCATGAAGACCACAATTTATTTAAGAGCACCGAATGGAGGGCAGCTGTTAGTCTGGGATTAAAATAAATAAGTTATTTATATTTTTGGTGGCATCGTTTTAAAACATTTCTCAGCACAAGGTTTTTTTCTTGACTCCCGGGTGCCTGACGCTCACCCTCTTCCTGTTGTCAGGTCCATGGCCGTCCTGTACAATGACCCTGAGTGGAGCTCCAACATGGACGACGCGCTGTCCAGGCTGTTGGGTCCTGGGGTGGAGCTGGAGCACGCTGTGGCCTGGTTGGCTGAAAAGTCCAAGGAGGAGCATTTTTCTCTCACTGACATCTGGGGGGTTCTAACCTCTGCTGGCATCATGAAACAGGTTGAACAGACAGTAGCTCGGAGCTCAGACGTTCATCAGACGTGATGATTCCTCAAAGAAACATCTTGTGCTTTGTCAGATGGATGAACGGCGTCTGTCAGAGGAGGCGAGCAGGAACACCACCAACCCCTACCCCGTCTACTGCGCTCTGGAGAAACACTGCTTCTCTCACGGGCCGCTACAAGGTACATGCTTTCATCTGCGTTAGCTGAGCGGTTCACATAAATAAAGTCAAAAGGGTGACACTTTATTTGACGGGGTGTGCATTCGTTTGACATGACTGCAATCATAAACATTCATGAAGACTCCTTCAGCTTCACGGCAGCTGTTATGTCATGTTTATGACCGTAACTAAAGCGTTAAAGTTAAAGGTTTTCTCTGTTCGTCAGGTAAATGGTTTGAGGTGAGCCCTCATGAGGCAGGATTCACAGAGTTGAACCTCTTTGTTGAAACGTCACTGTTGGGCAGCAAGTTTCACAACGGGGAGCTGACGGAGAAGAAACCAGAGATGGACATGATCCGGCTACAGGGTGAAACTTCACAAGCACTGTGAATTATATCCAAACGCAACTGTCGTCACAATGCCTGCCTGTGCAACATCTCAGTTACAAAGCGCCATTTTGATGGTCGTCAGTATTTCTAGTTGCACACATCTGAGTTATATATGTAAATAGTACAACTCCATGAAAGAGGATTCCATTCTTTTAATATTTGCTTTTTTGTGCCAGTCAGACATTTAGGACCATCAGACTAATTTTAATATCAAAGATAGCCTGAATAAACATCAACAACAACAACAACAAAAATATATCTAAAAATGTCATTTATTAAAACAATCCGGCCCTGTGTGGGAAAAGGAATTGCAGTTGTCATGAAAAGAACAAACTGAAAGATCAAACTTATAATTAAAAAACATTTATTTCATCCTGTCAAACACACAGAAACTCAAGACCTGAAAACAAAACAAGATCAACAATTGTTTCTTCCAGAAGAGGAGACTTCATTTTTGTATCCATTAACACTTAGTAGGGATGAAGACAGAAAGAGGTTAAACCAGAATAGAACAGCCTTTATCTGTGTGATGCAATTAGTGGAAGTTATTTATCACTTCCAAATGATAAATAAAATGCAAAAGCCATAAAAACAATCGGTGAGTTTAAAACAGGTGGCAGGCACAGCCTGATTTACCAAACAATAGTAAAGTCACCTGGTCACATTCCCAGCATTTCCTTCATTTAAATTGAATAATTTATTTTGATTACTGTGCAAATATTAAAACCACAATCAGGTTTGATCAAATTGACTTGATCAGAAAGCTCTGAAGGCTGCCAGCATTAGGACCAAAGCCCTGTCCTAAAACTACTGAAATACGTATTGAAGCAAAAAATAGCAGCATCCAGCAGGACCACAAATTGTTTCCTTCGTGCATAAATATATATTTTCTAACTGTGCAGGGTTTTTCGGCTGTGCACTGGCTCATGAGGAAGTTATCAGGGATGTGATCCCTCCTTGGCTTAATGGTAACCACCACTGGAAACATGTTTTTAATAAATTCATGTTGGCTTTCTGACCTAACTCCTTTTCTCTGTGCTTCTGTTTCAGTGCCGGGAGATGATGTAACCAAGGAATACCTGCGTGTGTACAACGTGCTCAGAAACTTGATCACTCTCACCTCAAGCACCATCAAGGATCCAACTGCCCTGTCTGAGCTTGACAAGTTGCAGAAAATCCTGCATGGTATGAATTCATGCCTTTTATTGAAAAATATGAATTTCCTCTAAATTGGTGTGTTTCTATTCAGCAAATTTCTTTTTGTAATGCATGGCCAATGAAAATGCGGGTAGTGCTGATTGGAGAAGGACTAATCTTTCTTTGATTTGTAATAGGATATTGATGCGGCAACTTCTTGTTTTTATTTCTTACCATGCCTGTTCTGACGCTTTTTTTCAAGACAAGGTGCATCATAATGAGTCAGTTCTGCTGGAGTCTCTGAGTCCAGAAGAAAGAAAAAATCTGTTCCAACAGTGGAGCCTTGGCCTGGTGCAGGCAGTGGAGGCCTGGGGCCAAAGTTTGGAGGATGGAGCTTTCAAAACATCAGGTGTGTGTTTCATAGACCTGAAGCACAGGCAGGAGTTACTGGACAGAAAGCAATAGAGAAAGAAAAGTTTGATTTGACAGAACTTTATTTCTGTGCTTTTTCTCCAGTTTCTGTCCTTACAAAGAAAGTCCTTCCTCTTATTTTGAAGTGGGAGTGGGGAACAACCAGCAACTTCCTCTATCAGTTCCAGAGTGAGTGGACAGACCTCTAAAGCGCAGATGTTCAGCTAGACTGCATTAAGACAAAAGATAAATAAATAAATAAAAGAGTTCGGACGTTTTCAAGTGAGGTTCTGTGACGTCATCATCTGGACTGCTTACCTGTGGATAGAGACACAGGACTGCTGGCTCCCACCACAAATATTTATTTACTTTGCAGCAGACTCACTGTGCAAAATCTTTATGCAGTAGGTTGGAGAACTGTTACCAATAACCCCGTACAACGCCATGTCAAAGATTTTAAGCAAACTCGTCCCGCGGTGTAATCATCAACACCGTCTCCCACGTGACAAATCCAGAAAAAGCTGAAAAATATTTCATCATCTCAGCAAAAAAACAGAGAGACATTTTTTTGCATTTGTTCAGGTAAAATTCAGCTACATTCTTTATAAGACACAGCCAGTGTATCAACAAAATGATAGCTTCACCAGAAGAAAAGCAGCATTTTAAAATCATTCAGCCGGAGTCCAGAATTAAATTTGACTAAAATAATCCGTGGAAGGCCCGTGGAAGGCCTAATGTGTGTGGTCTGAGTGCTGCAGACCACACACATCTTCCCAAACTCTTCCCAGTTTGAAAGAGTTTGACTTACGTCCCAAACAGTTTGAGGTACAGAAACGTTTGCTCTACCTGTGAGGTTCATCCAGCATTTTTGAAATGAATTGAAATTTGATCTCTTTAAATGGAAACTAAAACATAACTGGAACATTGATACTAAATATCGTATTTGATGTCCGTCTGCTTGATGACGGCATTAGACAAAATAAAATGTGCATTCATTGTTTTAGAATTGGTTTCTGAATGACGTTTTTATGGTGCGAAGCACACTGTACTAATAAACTCGGCTTGTGCAAATTCTTAACTTCTGTTTTTCGCAGATGATTCAGTTCCTGATTGTCTCCAGACTAAAGAAGAATTTCACCTGATCGATGGAGGGCTGCTGATCAACATGGCCTACCCATCATTCCTAGGAGAGAAGAGAGACATCGACCTCATCATTGCACCAGAGTCTAGTGCTGGAATGATGTTTGAGGTGCTCAAAATCTCCGTTAAATTTCATGTAAATCAATCTAGTCAGATATATGTGGCATATTCTGGCAGCTCAGAATAAGACACTTTCTCCAGACGTCCCAAAGACGAAGAATTGTAACAGTCTGGCGGCTTTTCTGATCTCAATGTTCTTCTGTGTAACGTCGCAGGAAGTGGGTATAGAAATGATGTCTGATTTGTCAGCTTAGTAAACACGTATACTCAAAAACCATGTTTGGACATGGAGCCAGAGACACACTAGTTCACTTACCTCAACACAAGCAATCCTGTCAACATAGAATATTAGTTGTTTTGTGCTAAAGTTATAGTCCTTTACTTATTTCTGTCAACCAGTGTTCATGTTTGAAAACCGAGAGAGTAAACCTAATGAGTGAACACCTGCAGTCAGGCTGAGAAAACATTTTATAGATGAAATGAAATCATAGTAGACTGATAGGTTGGTTGAAGTTGAGAGAATGGACTGGATCACAGCTGGCATAGTAGACGGTGAACTGAGATTATAGTAAAACTAAAAAATATATATATATATATATAAGCAAAAGTTTAAAAAAAAATGAAGTTCTCTTGTAAGAGCAAAATTGTGCGTGCTTTTCATAGGATTCTAACTACTGACGACGTTTGGAAATGTTCATAAATTGGAGAGTGGTTTGTCCCTTCAGGGCTCCTGTACTAACAAGGCAGAAAGGGTGATGTGGTTGAGGAGGGTCACTGTGGATTAAACTGCCTGGTCTGTGACAACAACACGATTATTTATTCATGAAAAAATGTAGATTCTTCCTATCCACACTCTGAAGTTGTCTAAAACGACCCAAATCTTTTAGATTTTTTTTTAATAAAGGCCATGAAAGCTGTAAGCGCTGAGGCCCAGTGTGGAGCCACTGATCTTTCTACTCCTGCTTCCTTTAACAGACGCTGATTCTTGCCCGGAACTATGCAGCCGAAGTGAATAAACCTTTCCCACAGATCGATGATAAAATCCTGGAGGAGAGCGACTGGCCGAAGGACTGCTACGTGTTTGAGGGAAAAGAAAAAGAGCCGACCATCATCTACATGCCGCTTTTCAACCAGCAAAACTGCAAAGGTTTGATCTGTCAGCCTTAACTGATTAGTCGAGTTTAGTAGCGTTACACTCTCCTCCCTATTAGTCATGCTCGTTCCAAACCTGCACCTTTCATGGAAGAGTGGAAAGAAGAAATCCTCTGCCTAAACAAAGAGCCATAATAAGTCCCACATGGTTTGTGTTGTTTGCCACAAACCATGTAAGGCGCATAGAGAACATGTGGAAGAAGGTGTTCTTAATGGATGTGGAAATTTTCCATCTGTCAATGGAAAGCAGGTAGATGGAAGGAACTGCATTTGCTAATGATGATTCCACAAAGATATGACTGAGAGGGTCTGAACGTAAATGTGCTTATTCTATTAAATCAATTTTGTTTTTTAGCTTTACATCATCTTATAATAATATTATAAGATGAATAATATTATAATATTATTCCCTCCTGAAAAACACGCCTGGAATGTTGTCTTGATTGTTTTCATTGCGTGTTTGAGAAATCCTTCGATTTCCGATTTACAAAGGCAAATTTTCAAGTCATATTTAATATATAAATACATACATATACAGCTCAAGAAGCTGTGATTTTACTCTTCATAGGCCTATGCATGAGTAAAATGAACTTTGTTTTTTTATTATATGAACTATTGGCAACATGTCTCTCAAATTTTAAGCAAAAATTTAGTATTTACTTGCAGGAAATCAGAAATGGTCAAAATAACAACAAAAAATACAATGCTGTCAACCTCAAATAATGCAAAGAAAACTAGATCACATTCATTTAGAAACAACGATACTAACGTTTTAACTCAGGAAGAGTTCAGGATAAATATTTGGTCGAACAACAATGAGGTTTTCAATTGCATGTTTGAGAAATCATGCAATTGATTATTTAATTTTTTTTCCAGAGCTGCATATATATATAGATATGTTCATGACAGCTGAAAGTAACAGAGTTACTTGATTGTGTGATAAAATTTCCCATTATGGCTGGAAAACAAATAACCCTGCCCCTTTAAATAATTATTTCAAAACATTTTAAGATGCCCTGTACCCTTCACAGGTATGTATCGCTGTTCGTTGGTCTGACACATGAAATCCTGATCGAAGACATCAGACGTTTGTGTTTTTAAATTGGCAAAATGAGGCCAGAGCCATTTGTCAAATTCCAGAGCAGGTCTTTAGTAGATCTCTGCGTCATTTCAGCTCTCCGTCTGTGTGAACGTCCTCTAAAGCCAGGCGTAGTGTTCAAGGACGCTGATCGAATGTCTCTCACTGTCTCTGCAGATGCAGAGGAGGTCAAGGCAAGGATGAAGGAGTTCTCCACCTTCCGGCTGCCCTTCAGTCAGGAGAAGATGAATTTCCTTTTGGAGACGGCCAAAGCGAACATGAAGAACAACAGGGAGATTGTGCTGAGAGAGATGAGGAAAGCTGCTCTTCGTCGAATGAGGAAGATGAGCGAATGAGTCTGTGGGAAGGTGCAGGGGAGCAAAATGAGTCAGAAAGAGAGATAAAAGGATCCAAGATTCTCTCTCAGCTCATAAATGTAGAATCTGAAAACTCCCTGTGTTGTCCAAACAGATGATGGAAAAAAATACTGAAAAACAGCAGTTAAGGATCCGAGTGTATAACACTAAGAAATGTTTTCACATTACATACTCATATTGGATTTTTATGACATGTTTTCTTTGATTTTTGTTGCTTTGGCTTTATATTAAGGTTTTCACGCTGATGTCAGAATGCATGATTCACCTTACTATGATTATGAGCAGAAACCTGCAGAGCTCTCAGGAATAAATATGTTGTTTTACATGCACTCTTGGTTTTATTTCAAGAAGACAAAATCTTGGCCTTTACAATATGAAATCATGGATGTTAAAAAAAGAAAAAAGTCTTGGTCCTTAGCAAACAAAATATTGACCAGTATTCAAGTTTAATAAAGGCAGAAACTTGCCAATAATGCAGTACAGTTTTATAACCAATAACATCTATAATGTGAGTTAATACATTGTTAGCCTAATATAAAAGCATGTAAAAATAAATGACTGCATTTCTTGGAAATAAAATGTTTTTTGAAAATAAAAATGAGATGAATAGATTAAATGTTTTTTTTTTTTTTTTTTTTACGTTTATTAGCTCAAAAACTGATATCATATTAAAAACTTTCTCTCATTGCTGGCAGATTGTAATGTTTGTCTTTGTCACATTTAAAATGTTACATTATTTGTTCCCAAGCTTCGGCTAACAGAGCGACCCACATGTTGACCTTTATTTATAGTGTTGGATATGACAAACACAGAGGCTTATATTATTTTACCCAGTGCAGTGCTGGGCTAACATGTTCTGACCATTAGCAGTAAACCAGGAGCCGAGTGGGTCATGGAGGTTTAAGGCTCCAGGATGCATGTTGCTCTGGAGAAGACTGACCAGAATTAAAGGGGCAGTGCTCCGTGTTTTCCTGGCACATTGCGTCTCTTATAGCACAGAAAAGAAATAACAACCTTCAGATGTTTTATATGTACATATATACAAAAATCTGCATATGTCAGACTTGACTTAAAAGAAGTTTGACTTTGTGGTTCAATGCCTTGAAATTGGGCCTCTGTCGCTTTAAGAAAATAGCTTTTTCTTGATCTCCACCTTCAACATGGCTCTTCTATTAACACTTGAACGTTTTTTATCAGAGTCTTTTGTGAATTAATGCTTTATCAATAAACTGAATTGAAATAAAATCAGTTTAAATATTGTAAGATCAAATTAC
>VMRN01000532.1:15000-20516 GCA_010277015.1 Poeciliopsis turrubarensis
TTGTCTTGAAAAGGGGAAAAGCAACGATTCCAACTGACTGACTGACTGACAATTGGTTTATTTTTTCACAAATACAATAAAAGTAAACATTGAATATTGACTGAAAATTGTAGAATCAAGCTCAGTTTTATATGGTGTGTTTTTTTTTTTTTTTTTTTGTCACTTTGCAGTCAGTTATTCCAAAATAAAGTACCCTGGATTTGTGAATAAGCACAAAGATGATCCGGTAGGTTCACCCCGGTTTCCACTCACACAACAAGAAGCAAAAAGCTACTCATTTCTCCACTTTCAAGTGGCGCATAGATCCATTTTCTCCCTTTTGGAGTCAAATCTACTGCAGCACTAACACAAACATACAAACACTAGATCCGCATCAAATGATATACTTTATGCAGAAAGCCTGTTCATTTCCCGTCTTTCACGGGAAAGAGGATTTCCCGTGAAAAGCTTTCGGTGTCGCTGCCTGAAGTCGAGCGGTCCATGTCGCGCACACCTAAGATTTATGAAAGCCGAGTTCAGTTTTCATTTCAGCGCCAGCCTTCTCTTTCAGAAATGACATTTCTGTTTGTCTAAATTGGTTCCCCAGATTTATTTCTTGAGCCGCAAAAGTTTTCAGTGACAGAAGTTCCACACACACACACAGAGAGATTGCATCAGTATGGAGAGGAAGTGACAGGGGAGTGCAAAGCTCTTCACACTGCAGAGGCTGCAGTTTGTATTTTGGTGACATGCTAAACCCGCCGCTTCGTCTTTGCGTTTATTCAGAAATCAAAGGTATTTCAATTGGGAATAACATTTCTGGTTCTTGTGGTGCAGAATATTATCGATAAACTTGTGGCTTCTTTTGGTGATGTTAGTGAAAACACCCTCTTCTAATGTACAGTGGAGACTGTCAGAATTGTTATTTTTAATAAAATCATTTGCATTTGAAGTCATTACCCTCAAATCCAATATTAATCATTGCTTACAGCTGCCTTCATGTTTTCTCTGTAATAGTGGCATTCATCTCTTTTTGCTTTGCCAGGGAGTTAAAAAGAAAAAGAAAAAAAAAGAGAGCTTTGATATGAAAGAGAATTTTGAGCAGTCATTAAGGATCTTATTAAAACCTCACATTCTCTTTTTTTCTGTCTCTTCACAGCTCAGCCTATCATATCCAAGCTTGATGAGAGTTGGTGGGCATATAAAGATGTGGTCCAGGGAAGCTTCGTTCCAGGTAACCGATTCCCTCTGGTCTCACACGCAGCGTCGGGCGCGCCGATAGGAAGTGGATCACTGCCACGGCGCGTCTGTTGGTGTTTTTCTTCTGCATTTTGAAATTGTGATTTACAGAGACGTGATAGAGACAACACAGAGTCGCTGGTTGTCGCCGAAGCGGGCTCTCATGCTTAACTCGGCTTCCCGCTTTTTCTGGCGCGCGTCGGATCAGACGAAACATCTTGCAAAAGTATTTATGGCCCATAAACATCTGGATATTTTCACACGCTTCAACCACAAACCTGAAGGTTCATGTGACGGGCCAATGCCAACGTGGTTCGGTGGAGGAGGGAAAATCATATGTCATCATCATCATCATGTGTTTTTTAATTAAAAATGCATTTGTATTGCTCAATACAATGCAATGTGAGGCCTACTCTGCTGCTCCAGTGGAGAACATTGTGTTACAGCTTAGTGAATCATAATAATATGAGCCCCTCTGATGCTTTCTGTTCTCACTCAGGGGAGTGTAATTAGGAGGCAAGGATTCAATTACTTTAAATTAAAAACATTTCATCAATATTATACTTAGTGAATCACCAATAACTTTTGGTGATTTGCATCATGAAGATGATTTTATTTATTTACTTTTTTAAGAATTCCAACTGTTTTTATAGCAATCTGTCTTTTGAGCTCAGAATATGAAAAGTCTGAATTTTGAGTTTAAAATCAGGATTTGAGTGAAACGTGTCCCTGGGTAAGGTGACACGTTATTGGTCTTAGTTGAAATGCGCTTGCAGGAAACATCAAGCACGAACACGAGTCCTTACTGCACTCTGGAGACTCCAGCGTAAATATGCAGCAAAACATGGGAAGCAGCGAAACTCGCACCTCGAAGAGTTAGAGAGGGTGAGTGTCAGAGGTAAGATTAGCACGAGATTACATCAGTTGAGATTTGCTGGCGTGAAAGAGCAGGGAGTGTGTTTCTGCGCGCAAGCCTCCCTCTGGGAAATGTGAGACTGTAAGTAGGCTCAGTGAGGAGCGTGTGACTTTGACTTGAGCCTTTTCATCCCAAGTGTGCTTTCACATGTTACCTCTCTCTAGCTACAGTTGTGCTGGCAAAGGAGGGATGACTCCTGTAAGCTGTTGTTATGTTACATGTGGGTCATTCTCATCTTTTGCTGGTACATCTGGTCGAATCCAGATGTTTACATACAGCTCAGAAAAGGACACACACACACTTTTTCCTTTCTTGCTGTCTGAAGTTACGTTATTAAGTTCTCTTCTTATAGGTCAGTAAGAATTACCACAATTATTTATATTTACTAAATGCCAGGATAGAGGAAGAATATGTCAGAGATGTGTTTATTGATGTTTTCACAAAATCAGAAGTGCGTTTGGAGATTGATTACTGTCTCTTTAAACAACGAGGGAAAGCACAGATAACGGCGTCATAGCTTTGGAGACTTCTGATAGGTTAACTGCACACATGTGAGACAATTGGAGGAACACCTGTGGACGGACTTTTAAGAATGTATTTCTGTTTTGACACGACGGGGAAGTCAGCAGAAATCAGCCAAGATATCAGGAAGAGAATCCTGGAGCTGCATCAGTCAGACGCTGGAAGCTGCTTCAAATTCACATTCAAAGAGAGATGACACTCTCAACAGCAGACTGGTGGAAGATCTGCAGCATCTTGCTGCAAACCTCGAAGGATCTTAGCTTCAACAATAAGTCCGTTCTGCTGCAGCCATCACAAGGTCCTGACCTCAGTCCTGGAGAGAAGCTGTAGGTGGATCCTACAACCCAGACTCAGCAACGCCGGCGCTGTCAGGAGGAATGTTGCCACAACTCCAGCATTGGGAAAAGCTCATGGAAGAAAACCCAACATGTTTGACTCAAGTCAAAGGCATTGCTATGAAATACTGAGGAAATGTAGTAAAATTTAAATTCTGAACTCTGACAGTTTCCTTCCCTCATTATCGTAGCATTTAGTGAGTCGAAATAAATTTGGTGGCTAATCGTCTCTGAAACAAGAGAAGTTCAGCCTGAACTAACTCCAGCCTTTTTATGGGCGACATGTAAACTCCTGTATTTTGCTATGATCCCCTTATTATCCAGATGAGGCAAAGGCTGAAAAAAAAAAAGGTTTAGTATGTTCTGTCTGCCTCAGCAGAGACAGAAATTGGCTGCCATTTGAGGCACATTACAGCTGATAGTCCACTGCAGTTAAGGGGAGAAGCGAAATGACTGGAACTTAGTCACAAACAGAGAGGTGGTGAAAATGATCGATGAGAGCGAGTATAGAAGAGCCTCCATGCTTCACCTGTAAGCCTTTCTCTTGGCTGAAGAATATCAGGATAAATCTTGAAATAATTTGCAGAGTGCTGGACGGATGACAGCAAACTGCTGGAGCTGGAGCGCTTGGCAGGGCAGCATATCGAAACTCCAAAGAGCCGATCAGATTTAAAAAAAAATGTAAAAAATCTATATTCATTTTATTCCTGATATAGTTTCATATCAAAATTTTGGATAAATTTAAAAGACAGTTAAACCATTTTAACTTTCTTTTAAATAAAGAAAGTGTCATAGGACACCAATGAATGCCTTTTTTTAAGCGCCATTTTTAACAGAAACAAAAATCCTCTTGTGCACAATTAAATGCAAAAAATAATGGCTCATCATAATTTAGCTGCAAACGTTAGCCAACGAGCAACAAGAAACCGACTTCATGAGACACTGCATGAAGCTTCAGTGTTTCAATCTGAACTACACGTCGGTAACCATGACACCTGACCAAAACAAGAACAAACAGTGAGCAATGAGCCCGCCTCTGGAGCGTCCAGCCCTCTTCTTTTATTTATTTGCTAAATGGGTACGTAAATATGATTTTGAGTTGAATAAAGTCATGGCAGCTGTTGCGGTTGGTGCAGAACATCATAAGCAGGCAGTCTTTAAAAAAACAAAACAAAACAAAACAACGGATTTTACTGAGACTCAAGTTCTATCGAGTAAAGAACCGTTCAAAAGAATTGGCTCCTTCTGTGACATCAATAGTGCCACCAAAGGTGATCAGACAAAACAGGACAAAACAGGAAGAGCAAAGAACCCAAAGGAGGCTGGATGTTAGCTGTGAAAGACAACAGAAGCTCTGAGAGCAGCTTTGAAAAAGGTGAGGTGTGTTTCACTGTTTCACTCAACGCTGCATCATATCTACTGAACAGATAGCAATGGAGACGCTAAGCTTCATAACCCGCTTTACTTTCTAGTAGTCGAATGTTTCATTAATGGTGACCTTTAAGTCCAACACAGTCGGGACAATCTGGACAGGTCACCAAACTGTTTTAGACTTTGTATGAAGACAGATGGTAGATTTTAGAAGGCGTGAGTTTTAGGTACCAGGTGAGAGGAACAGATTATTTTCTGGGTCTTGGTAAAGAAAATGGAGACACTTTGCCAGAATGAAACCTGTTCCTGCCTCTCGTTCTGACACTAACAATTACAAAAATGATTTTGCATTGTTTTACTATTTCATGACACAACATATACAGGAAATATTTAATAATGCACCAGAAAACTTAAATACATTTGACATTGTGAACCTGAATGCAAAACATTAACATTTCGTTTAATGTTTTGTAACATCAAACAAGAAGGATAAAAAAGGTCAATCGTTAAAAAAAAAAGATAAAGTCTTGTCCTGTTTGTGTTTTCAGTATCTTGAGAAATATTCACCATCTCTTTTCGGAAGCTAGTTGAGTTTATTTAATAAGCACTAAGGACTGATGGATAGGACAGCATATCCATCCGTTAACGTGTGGTTTTTAGTAGATGCTTTTGTCGGTTTTCTTTTTTTTTTGTTGTTTTTTTTACTTCATTAGTTTTATGAAGTGACCCATAAAACTAATTATAGGGTGAAATACATACTGTGAATTCACACAACGCTCCCCATTCTATCTACTGTCCCTCAGTAAACAACATTTTGTCCTGGAACCACAGCTTGAGAACCCTCCGGTTACTCACTTTGTGGCGCTGAGGTCATCAAAGCAGTTGGACAGGTCCAGTGAGGCTGTGGGGTCGGCTTGAAGATGGCTGACATTATCAGGATGCTTGGTTTATACTTTGGGTCGGTGCCTTGGGACTTGGCAGAACGAGGTTTGCTCTTGGTCCGCTGGACTGCTCAAGCTCTTATGACCGCTGGAGACGACAGGAGACGGACGACGGGAGACGACGGGAGACGACGGGAGACGACGGGAGACGACGGGGGACGACGGGAGACGACGGGAGACGACGGGGGACGACGGGGGACGACGGGGGACGAC